>VXAB01003756.1:0-251245 GCA_013399175.1 Odontophorus gujanensis | reverse complement strand
AAAAAAAATTAAAAAAGGTAAAAAAAATCCCTTAATTGCCATCTCGGGTCTGAAATCCCCGTTCTGTCCCTCAGACCCGGCGGTACGTACCGTGCCGAGCCCCGCACCAGGGTGGGATGCAGCCCCGCTTCGCTCACCATCGCAGACTCCGGCTCTTCTACCCTACCCCACCCCCTTCCCCTTCTCCTTTTCCCTTTTTGCTTTTGGTGAGGCTCGGGGGCCACCCTCCCTACTCCACCCCTCCCACCCCGCGTACCTGCGGGTAGGGGCTGTAGGCAGCGGCGAAGTACGGCTGGGGGGGACCATACACTTGGTACATAACATCCAGACAGCTCATGGCTGTCCGCGGCCGCTAATTCGTTTTTCGGTCATCAACTCGCGTTCTTCAGAGCGGAGCAGTGCTCGGCGGGAGGGAGGATCCCGGGGGATAAGAGGCACGGCTCACTGTGGGAGGAGTGACTGGGGGGGGGGAGACCGCGCCGCGCTGAGGTTCCCCTCGGCTCTGCCTTCTCCCGACGCAGCGCGGCTCCCTCCCGGCGCCCGCAACCGCTCTGCGGCTCCGCGGTCGGGGGCTCAGCCCAGGGCAGGGCGGGTAGAGCCCCCTGCAGCCGCAGCTCGCTCCTGCCCTTTCCCTTCCGTCCACCGTGCCTGGGCGGGTTTCCCCGGACGAAGCGGGGTCCGTCCTGCAGGGAAGGTAATGCCCCCCCAGACCCAGCGTGCGCCTGGGAGCGCTGCCACCGGAGCTCCGGGATCAGCCAGAGCGGGAGAAAAGTTATCTCGCCGGGAAGAACCTTCCCAGAAACGTGCGATGGGAAATGCCGGGAATGAATGAGGATGCTTGTGCAAGGTTCCTGCGGTAAAAACAACCTGTCGGGAAGGTAAAGCGGTTTACTCCACGGCGGTTTACTCCACGGCTTCCCGCTGAGCGCATGTGCGAGGGCAGGTGAGCGCTTCGACAGCAGTGCACAGGAGGGCTCGGAGTGTAACACGGTGATGGAAGCTCTCCTGTCAGTGCCAGCCCTTGAAGCATCCCTGGCACGGCTCACAGCCACTGAGGAAAGGGGCCTGACTGAACTTAGTTTTAAAGCTTTTGAAATGAAGACAAAAATACGGGGGAAAAAAATGAAAGAATGTTACTTGGTTTTCTACAAATACTGGGGAAAACTGAAAAGAATGAACTTTGAAGGCCTGGAATTCTTTCATCACATTTTAGAAGAAAATCTTGATTAAAAAAAATTGCATTTATCTCTATTTTGTTTATCAAAAATACAATTTATATAATCCAGATTTTAGGAACTGTTGTAAATGCTCGTCCTTTGTGGGAAAAACAACAACAACAACAAAAACAAAAACGTATTTCAGTGCCTAATGAGCATAAGTTTATTATTTTTTTTTTCTTTACACATTTTTTCCTTCCTCTCCTAATTCAGTAAGTTTGTTTTCTGTACTGCATTGCAACTCAGCACCCTGGCTGTACAGCTCAGCTCCAGCACTACTCCCCATGCTGTCAACCCAGATTAATTGTGTGCTCATGGCTGAGATGGTAACAAGGGGAAGGACTGTAGGTACCAAAAAATAAATGTATCTAACACTCTCTGGCTTCATTTCTCCCGTTCAGGAAGCAAATATCCACAGCAACGGGAAGGACTCGCCCCATGGCTGGCATCTATAAGGTTGCACTCAGTGGAGGAGTGCACCAGCTCCTTGCATCAGGAGCCTGAGGGACCTCACTGGGACCATGGGGCCTCACTCCCAGACTGGTGTCCCCAGCAGGCAGCATCCCTATCCCGAGGAGCTCGGAGCTTGCCTCAAAGGTAGCAGTCTGCTGGGTGACACTTTTACAAGTGAATACGCTTGGAACATGTGCTCTGAAGGCACAGTACACATCCCTGTTGGTTGCACAAGCTCTTCTCCAATAGCAGAGGTAACACCTGACTCTTGCCATGGCTGAGTATGTGCTTCGCACAAGGAGAAAAAGCAAAGCTCAGCAGCCACATGTGACTGTGTGCAACAACTTGGCTGAGTCCAGGCTGCAACCCCTGGAGAATCTCTCCCTGAGGGCTGAATTGAGTGGGTTTACCTCACCCCCAAGTACGTGTTACTGGAAGTGGCACTGATGTGGCTTGGCGTGTACACAGCTTCTTTTGTAACAGCTATTTGACTGTAAAACTATCTAATATAAGACACAGGCAAACTGTTGTACTTCAAGGCAGAGCAGCGTGAGCATTCATGAAAAAGTGTTGGCATTGTTTTGGCACTCTCTGAAATCAGTCTCCACATAGGAAATGATCCTGGAGCTCTTGGGTCAGCATTATATTTAAAAATGACCTCACTGCTTAAGTATAATTATATATAAATGGTTTTTCTTGGTCCTAACTAAAGGACTTTAGGTGAGTTGACTCACATAAGGAACAACAAAGGCTTGAAAGAAAACCAGCTGAGTTATCCTACAGAGAAAGTAATGATAGCAATGAGGGGAGGAACACTTCTAGAAAGGATATGGATTAGAGCTGGCTATGTACCATTAAAACACTGGCATGGGCCTCAGCCTGTTTTCATAGACTGGTAATGTTTCACAGCAGTGATGTGAAGAGGAAATCTTGTTTTGCAGCTTCTTGCTAGGGTTGAAGAATGGTGGGATCTGACAAACAGCGAGTTGCAGAACCTTGCAACATGCCTTAGGCACATTCCTGTAACACAATTCAAAGTTATCGTCTAATTAAGCTGTAATCTTTCACAAAAGAATGGGGTATTACAGTGAGCAGTTCTCTGGACAAGCAAACACCCCATCAAATAAAGCATTAACATCCAGAAAGATGGGGACAAAAAGGCAAGGGAAATGTGAGAGGACCGACGGCACATGCTGTTCACCATCCCTGTGAACACCACATCCAGTACTGCATCCTGTGCACAGCAGTCTGCCCAGCCAGCAGATGATTCTGCAATTAAACATTTATTGGTCAGTAGAGATCCTCCTGGTTTTGAATCGGCACAGATGTATATCTTACGTAGTTGATAACACTGTTTTTCAGAAGCTCAAGGAAACTTCTGCTGACTCCAGAGAGGCATATTCTGCTGACTGACCACGGGCTGCATGGGGAATTCTGCCCCTACATTAGCAGTTTGTCACTGTGCTGAACAGCCTTCAGTGCTTCCCACTTCCACTTGGAGTAGATCTGGCTCCAGTTTCCAGCTGTTGCTTCATGTAGTGCCTTACTGTACGTAGCTAAAGTGTCCTTTCAGACATAATATTTTCTGAAACCTTTTTTATTCCAGCTTTTTTTTTTCTTTTTTTCCTTAAAGAAGAGGCAGATATAGCTCCTTAATTTTCTGCAGACTTTTTATACCTTTTTTTGCTTGTACTCTGTACAATTTTTCAACAGTTTAAAAATGTTGAAACTAGAACTTGTTACTGCTCTTAACACTTCTCTTGCCAGAGGTATGTATGAAGTGCCTTCTTAGTAACTTCTGTTTATGCTTGAGGATTACATATATTTATTCTTTTTTTTTTTCCTTCTTCTTCTTCTTTTTTTTTAATCTGTTTATTTATTTGTTTCTTGTCTTCTTTAAAGACAAGGAGTGCACACTTTCCTGCTTTCCCACTGAGAGCTCTACATATTTTCACTATTAGGAGTCCAAACTATGGACTACATCGTGATGAGGACAGATGGTAGGGGGCTATTTCTGATGTTTCTTCTGAGCTGTCATGTAGCTGACTGAGACTGCACGAAACCAACTCAAAGCTTTGGCGATGCCATGCAATCATATGACACCTGCTCATGCTGCCCATAGTGTCATTCTTTCCAGGACCCTTTCCACTGCCCACCTGCTGTGTTCCTAGATGTGCAGCACTGTTACTGGCTCTGTTCACAAGCTCTTTGCTTGAAAGTGCCCGCCGGCTTACCAGCAGGCTCAGATCTTTCCACATGTCCCATTTCCCAACCTACTCACCAGTACTTCTTGCCAGTACGTTACCTACACAATTTATTGGTGAGGTTTTATATCAATTTTCAAATTTTCAGTGAGCATCTTGAACAGTTCACAAGATATCTAATATAAATACTCCTATAATATTTTCTACTGCTCCAGTTCTGTGTGTTTTCATCCATTTGATATGTGCTTCATTTTTGTGTGCAGTGCCTCCTCTGTGAGACAATAACTTTGGTTTCAACAGGCTTCCCATTTCTGTGCTCTTATTCTCAAATGTCTGAAGGGTTCAGCACATACCTAACTTGAAGTTGGACACATGATTTGTGTTTTCATTGGTGAAATCTGGTTGAAATGAATGAAGATCAACACCTCTGTTTCTCTTCCTTATCCTTGTAGTCCCTGTGTTCAGTCTTCCTAAAAGCTCTTTGTTTCTTCTTAGGACTTGGCAACTGTTACCATGGTTTTCCCAGAGATGTGTCCCTGAGTCCAGGTGGGTGAAGATTTCAGGCTCAGAAATTGCTGGTTTGATTGCATTCATGGGCACTGAATTCATGAAGCTTAAAGATAAAAATCAGCATGGTAAGGACACATATCATGGACATTCTCTCCTTCACAGTCTCGAGGAACTCAGTTTTGTTTCGTATTTAATTTTCGATCTCAAAACATTTTGTAGTTAATTTTGATCTTTCTTTGAAGGAGTGCTTTTTTTCTCTTTTCTCTTTTCCTTTATTTATTTATTTTTCCCCTCCCTGTCGCTCTCCAAACTGCTGGTTGTTTTTTCATCACATGCACAGCTACTACTGAGTGAAGGTTTGTGTAATGTGCCTGCTCCAGCAATGGGTTCCACAGCAGCTGGAGCGCGTGCGATTTCCCCTCACTGATGCATTTCAAGGAGCTGCAGTGGGGCCGGGTCTGCATCTGGTGTGTGTCACTCATTCCTTTGGCCCAATCCTCTCTGCCCATCAGCCCGTGGCATCACCTGTCTCTGCTCTGCTGATTGTGGCAGATGAAGAGATCATTGTGCAGGGCTGGAAGGGAAGCTGTCATAAGGGAATAGATTAACATGTGTGAGAAGACACTGGGCACATTGAATGTGGGGCTTGCTTTCACAATGTTAAGGCTCATGGAAGCTTTTTAATGAATTGGCATGGGAACAAGCTCGGTCTGGTCCTCAGAGGCACAGGTAGCTTTTGTGATGCATGTACCTCAGCACAATGGGATCTGAGCTGAATCACCGCATGCTTCTGCCTCATGGGCAATGAACCACCCAAGTCACTAAGCCACCAAACAGGGCTTGTTCTGATATGCATTCACCAAGATCTTTTAGTAGTAGTTTTTTTTTTTTTTTTTGTATTTATATATAATACATAGAATTTCCTTAGCTGTGCTCATGACAAAGAGACAGTATCAGGAAAAATGTTCACTAACAATGATCCCCAGTCACAGAATAGAGTTTTTTTATGGTTTGGTATGCATGTTTTCATTACTATGTGGTAAAAGCAACCTGCTGTAGGGAACCTGCTTTGGCAGGGGGGTTGGACTCAATGATCTCTAGAGGTCCCTTCCAACCCCTACAGTTCTGTGATTCTGTGAAGTAACAACAGGCAGTGTTCAAGCCCCATAGAAATTGCTTAAGCACAGACTTATTAACACAATATAGCCACTGAACTGCTTTGCAATATCCATACTCTGTGATTTTGATGGCACACAGACATACACCTGCATGTTTTGCTTTGAGAAAAAAGGAAAAGAAGGAAGTGCTATAATGGGAAGACCTTAATTTCTATAATTGTTTTCATTTTAGAAATGTTCTCCTTTTCACCTTTGTAGATAAAGTTTCAGACAGAGGGAGGTAGGTGGCAGAGAAAGACTGCAGCTTGAGAAAGCGAGTGACTAAATGCAAGGAAACAACAAGACTGTCAGATTCTTAGTTAAGCATAAACAGGTTATTTTTGTCTGCTCTGACTTTTGCGTAATAATGACAACACAAAGCTAGGATGGGAAAAAGAAAGATTCCCATCTTCTTCCATGATTAAGCCTCTAATGAGTGGGATCATCTATGGTTCAGAATGGGCAACACTCAATCGTACTGGAGGGGCTCATTGGTTGACTTCAGTTTTCTTCAGTGTATATTTGGTTAAGCCTTGAGAAAATGTCAGTGGAAAAATGTTAAGAATATTTTTTAAACAAAAAAGGTGTAAAAGAGTAAGAAGAAAATTCTCAGCAAAATACTGGAGGTGGAGCCATGGTACAGGGAATTGTGTTCTCATCCCCTGGAATTGCCCCAAATAATGTAGCTCTTGGGCTGAGTGCAGATAGGTGTGATTTCAGAAGCTGGAAAATATCATGACTTTCTTAAACCGAACAAAACCATCATTTAAACCTTTTTATTACCATACTTTATGAAGTTCTTAATCCTAATGGTTGCAAAAGATAATCCCATCTTTGAAGTAAACTTCGAAAAGCAAACAGGAAAGAGAGTGGAAGACAGTAAGAAGGGAAGGGATTGCCACAGGAGATATACATCCAGCCCACATGAGGAAGACTGGAATGAGACAAAATAAAATGTCATTTGATTTTCTTAATAATACCTAATATTGAAGCCCAACCCACTGGAAGCAAGCATCTTGTAGCCCAACTGGAGTCTGTGCCATAATTTCCTATTTGTACTGATGTAGATTTATCTCACTTAATATGGAAGGATAAGAAAATATTATGAAAGAAATAATTTATGATAAGTAATTATCTACCAGATATATAGCTTGTGCCTCATCCTCCTGCTTGTACAAAATAATTCTGGAACAAGGACAAAATTATAAACCCCAAGTAATATTTATTGCGCACCAGCAAAAAGAAGTATGCATACCAAGTTTCATGTACCGGGATGATTACATGGAATGGCTATACATTTTCAAAAAGGATCTTCTCTCATGCTGAGGTAGGCACTTTCCTGAATTGCAAAGTGTTTTACAAGTATGCATAGTTCAACCAGTGGGCTGGCAGAGTAGGTAAGAGCCAGCAATTTATAAACTCTATGCTGTTTCATACTTCTCCCATGGTTTTGCTTCCTTGTGATTATACTTCCTTCTGAAATCCTCTGAATATGAATTGAAGTACTTCTGGTCCATAGAGTGAAACTTGAGGAGATGGCATCCTAACAAACTGAGTTTTTGAGATGCAGATTCAGTTTATAAACCGAGTTCTAAAAAAATTATTTTTAGAGTGGATAACAGAGATAAAAAACAGAGGCTAGATAATTCAGAGAGTTATTCCAGTTTGGGAAATCTTTTAAAACTGCTGGGATAAGCTGGTAACAGCCAAACACACAGGATAACATTCTTGGAGTTTCTGCTTCAGAAGCAGCAGATAGGCAGATCTTTGTTTAGGCACTGAATTTGACATTACTTTTTGACCAGTGTTTTAAGAAATTTTTTGTAACTCACAGCCAGTTCACTGACTGGATGGGAAGATGGCATTCTGTACAGGAGAGAACGAATTCTGAACTATTTGTATCCATGGCTGTTGAGATAGTACAACTGCTGCATTAGGTAAACTGGCTTGCCCTCCATTATGGCATTACTTTTTGTTACACTCTTGATCACGGGGGAGAAATATTACAATTGACATGGCTCTTGTCTTGGTGTGTCCCTCTATCCCCAGACTGGCATTACCATGGGAGATGTTGCTTCACACTGCAGGGACTCCCTACAGGGCAGCAGGTAGCAGAAGATGCAGGGGGTGGTTTCCAGAGAAATCAGAAATAGGCAAGAAAAAGCTGGTGGGAAATGTCTGCCACCAGCTCCACACTTGAGAGGAAGAGCAGGAGCCCCAGGAATCTCCTTCCTTTCCCGCATGCCCTGTGCTACGTTCCAGCCTCCTGCACACCCGAGGACAGAAGCATGTCTTTCAGTATGCTGTGTCTTTCCAGCATGTGCGTGCCAAGCCATACTTCAGTCTCTCGCCTTCCAGCACCATGCAAACTCCACAGTCCTCACATTCCCACAGCACTGGACACCCCGCTCTTACCTCTTGCAGTCGGGAGCACAGCTTTCTGACATGCTTCAGGGAAAACCTAGTGCAGGTTAAGGGGTACTGTGTTCCTTTCTAAAAGAACATCCCCCCATACTCTTCATCAGAGTTTCAGAAGTTGGCCGTGAATCTTTTCTCATGTTACATTTGTGCATTAACCTGACAGGGTGTCACCTCATAAAAACGGGGTAGCATTCATGTATTCAGCACTATCTAGTTTGCCCTATTCTGGGACTTCTCCTGAAGTCTTTTTGAAAGACTCTGAAACTTTTCCTTCATTCCCAGCAGCATCCTACCAGGCTGCCACATGACACCATTCTACGCTTCTGTTATTTGAGAAAAGCAAGATGACTCTCACTCCATGAATTGTATCAGTGTTAATCTCCTAAATCAGTGATGCTGCCTCACGGCTTTTACATAGATGAGAGAAACCTGGCACAAGGGTAAAATAAACTTTCCAAGGGGTATTCAGGGCATCCTGAGACTGCATGTTTTCGTCCGAGTAGTTACATGCGCTTTTGTCAGAACTGTGCTTTCTTCTACATTTAGGCAATTACATGGTGCTGAATTGAGTCTAGATTCAAAAGGCAGTAAGGAGAAAAAAAATATTGTATGTTCTCATTAATTTAGTAGAAAGGCAACTATTTTTAAGCCAATCCATTTTTTCTTCAGCAATGCTTCTTTGTATTCACCAGCCATTTTTCTGTACTCCAGATATAAATCAATTCTAAATTTCTTTGTTAATATAGAGTCAATCCTTTTGCTTTTCAGAGATAATACAAATTATTTATAATAGATGTGAAAACATACACAAAAACTACACATTTTCTTTCACACTGAAGAGCATCAGATATACTGGAAGTCATAGGTTGCACGTCTGCTAAATCGTTCCCACCAATATTATTTACCTATATAGTCATCTATCTACCTAAAGATCTGCCTATTTACCTACCTATCTATCCACTGAACTACTTATCTGCCTAATAGCCTATCATACTAATATTCTTAAAATTATCAAACACTTAAGTAAAGACAATTTGAAAGGAATTTCATGGAAATTGAAGACTGACCTCTTAATATCTAGAAGTTCAGCCTTCAGATCAGAAATGTATGACAGGAGAACTCCTAAAACAATGGTTGTAAAGAGCACTTTGGCTTCCCAGGGTTTAGGAAATTCATCAGCAAGATTCACCTCCAGTCTTTTGTCTTGATGGAACCCAGTAGAGTTCCATCAGTTTTTGGTGAGATCTTCCTGTGTGTACCTTCAATGTCCACCCCTCGTTGATCTGGTTTGTGCTGGGACATTTTCCTTGAGACTTGCATCCTCATATCAGCCCTGCCAGTGTAAGCAGCATTTCCAGTGGAGATGGCCAGCTGGCTGTTGCAGCTTTCCTTGACACTCTGCTCTGTAAGCCTTCCCAGAGCAGATCTTGTTGATGTACAAAAAATGCACCTGATAGACTACTCCCTCCTGCATTGGGTTTTCCCGCTCTGCCTGCTTGCTGACCTAGGGTGAACAACAACTGGATAAACAAGAAAATGGCTTGCTAAAAGTGAGGCCCTTAGGAAGGGGAAAAGAAAAGGTGTGGAGGAAGAACAGAAGTTTTCTGAAACATGCTGAGTATTGCCAATATGGACAAAAGTAACTGCAGTGAGGCTGAGCCTGCAGAAATAATATAGATCTAGCTTTTTCCAAAAAATATTTTCTCAGTTAATTTCTATGCATTGGCTGGTTTCTACTGATCACTTTACATAAATACATGTACGTATGGCTTTACTAATTAAATGGAGTTTGTGACTGCTCAGAATGAAGCACCACTAATATACTGGTCACTTGGGATGTGGTCCCAGATAAATACATTCTAGCATAATGTGACAAATGTACAGTGAATAGAATTGTTTATTATAAATAGGATAGTAAAAGTGGTTGAAAAGTCTATGCATATATGCATATGCAAATATACATGCACACATACACATATATACATAAATATAATACAGATTTACACATTACTTTTCACTCTCTGGCAATCATAATGAAAGTTTGGAGATTAAAATTATCAACAATAGATTGTTCACTAGAAATTACCAAAAACTGGAAGAAAAAAACCTTTTATTTGGAATAAAAAAGCAAAAAAAAAAAACACTAAAAAAACCAAAAGCTAATTGAAGAACTGGCTCAACATCTAGCATGTAGCCAGGCAAGTAACTGATGCTTCTCTGAAATCAGATCAGAAACAGATCCCTCTGGGAGATCATGGAAATAACCTTTTTCCAGAGATTCTCTGCAAGAGGCTGCTTTTTCCCTCACTGTAGAAGCATTACCGTGCACCCAGGTTTATAAATGGTTACTGGAGACACTGGCCAAACATATGTCGACAAAAAAAAAAAAAAAGAAAGCCAACAAAAAGTCAACAAAAAATAGCATTCATATATCCATGTTTAGTATAAGAATAACAATTGTCCATACTTTGGAGGAATGCTGGTTTCCATTTTCTGTAAATCAAATGACCATATCACCAAAAACACACTCTCAAACCCACAGTGAAAATCCACATGGACTGGGGCTCAGAGTATTTGCAGTTCTGTGAATACTCTGGACTTTAAAATATCATAAAACTATATAAATTTTTGTTTCTTTTCCCCCAGTATTTGCTTACGTCTGTAAGCTTACTTCTGAAGCAGGTTAGAATGTTGTGATTTTTCCTTGGTCCCAATTTGTGAACATACTGGAAAATATTGAGCAAACATAGAAATATTTTGGAAAAAAATATTCCATCTTCATTTGACCTCTGGAAAATTCTTTCACTGCTAAAACTCACCTGTACTAAATTGCGTGTGTTAGTGAGTGAAGTTCTCAGAAAAACAGTCATTGTGCATATAGGATAACTTATGGATATCAGAATTTATTCTAAAAATATATTGAGGTAGGGACAGGGAATGGTTAGGAAAAATGGGTTTAATTAGGAAAGAGATAATTTAGAATGAATGCAGTGGATACTCCTTGGGTTATAAAAATAGTTCAAAGCCATTTCCCTTTTCCATGCTCTTCTGGATCTGCCAGTTTATATCTTCTTGTATCAACTGATCCCCACTGCAAAATGGGGCAGATGGGGTTTCATGCACTCTATAGGATGACCCTCAGAGAAAGGTTCCAGTGGCTATGTTCACTAGAGAGAGCATCTTTGTGTTAAAATCTCATGATTTATATATAGTAACATTTTTTATTTGATCTCAAGCATTTCTTATGGTGGGAAAATTGCTTCCTCCATTTTGGCAAATCTTCCAGTCACAAAGGAGTCTTTGGTTGAAAAATGGTGTGATCCAACAAACTATCATGGCTAGTATTCGCATGTCAGATGCAGATCCCGTTAGATTTGGGTGTGCAGTGGAGAGAGACCTATCTTTGATATGTCAAATACAGGAGGTATATTATGTGGGTCATAACCAGGCACTGTAATATGCTTTAAAGAACCTGAGTATGAGAGAATTTCTTTATTACCAGCTTTGTCAAATGACAGTTGTGAATTAAATTTTATCTAAAAAGTGTGGTGGTCAAGTTTTGGAGGTGTTGAGAACCAAACATTTTGTCTATTTGCTTTGTTTTTTTTTGCCACTGAGAATGTTAATTTAACTCCAGGTACTATCCAGTGCTTTATAAACTCCCGGTTCTAGCAGTCTGTATCCAGACAGCAAGGAAAAAAATCTGTGGTGCTGGATTTACACTGAGCGATCAGAATCTCATCCATTAACTCCCAAAAGACATAGAGAGACTTTAAAAAGAAATGCTTAAAGCAAGATATACAAATAGGGATTCTGTAATATCTTCTTTTAAAAGTGATTTTGTATACATTGGTTTCATGTTATATAATGGCATGTCAGACATGCTCTGGCTCCATCCAAGGGCTGAGCCCATTTCACTCAACACAGTACAGAGAACACACAATCCTCAACTGGTAACAACTCCATTCTTCTCATGGACAACATAGTTTGGAAGACATTGAGAGTCTGGATTCAAAACAAATATAGAGAAAATACGGAAGATGTGATGTGTAAAGGAATATTTCACGCACGTCCTAATTATGCCTGGACAAAATATTTTGTGAGAAAAATAGCATGGTGCAGGGAGAAGGGAAAGCACAATAGAGTGGAGTGGACAAAGAGACAGCTCATATGAGCTTGGCTGAACAGCAGTTACTAGGCTGTAAGAAACAGACACGGCAAATGTACTGCATTTGCTTAAGACTCCATGAAACTCCAGGGAAAACAGAGTATTCATAGAGTGGCTCCACTGACAGTGAAAAAGTTTCATTATTATTAGTCATATGCTGAGGATGTCAAGGAATTTTAAGGCCGCACTCTTTGCATTTTTAGAGGTTATTAATGAAATAGCATAGCAAGGTGAATTACATTAAAATATTTTTCTAACCATTCCAGAAATCTGGGTCCAAGTTGGCATAGGGCTGGCAAGTGGTGAACTTTTGACCGAAGCTCAGATTGCCGGGAGACACATCCTCCTTGTTAGTTTCGGGTGACAGTTCACTGTACTAGAGACATCCACTTGTGTGTAAAGAGGCGAGTGGGGGAGGAAGATTTAGCACTGCATTTTCACAGGGGCAAGAAATTCCATCCAGCTCAAATGTGTTTTGGCCCAATGCCTAGCTCCTTGTCAAACACATGACCATCACTCGGCTTCCTATTTCTGGCCCAAATCTGGATCCTAGGGATAAGCAAGCCCCATTAGTGGTTAAAATTAGGCAGCTGAGTTCTGACTACACATGCTGACTCTCCAACAGAGGGTAGACATATTTAAAACCAAAAAAAAAGAGTAAGATGCACCAAGATTTAATGTCAGCACAGTGTATGATTCAAGTTTGGACTCCTATAATGCAAATAGCAGCTGATCCAGCTCATGGAAAGGACTTTTCAAGCTTTTCTGCCTTTCTTCTGACCTAAGATTTCCTATAATGATTGCCAAAGACAAGGATATGTCATTAGGTTTTTCATGGTAGAAATCCATTGTCTTGGGTTCTTACCCTGTCATGATTTAGTCATATAATGGACAAATTCTCCTGACCTGAGCATGAAGTACCAGGACATCTGGTTTCTACATGGCTGTACTTTAACTGAGGAAGTTTATTTAAAATTGAAACAGCAGCAGACTAACTGGTTGGAAAGTAGATATTTTGGTTTGCTTAGTAATCAGAAAATTCCATTTACCAACACCAAATGAGTCAAACTGTGGACATACAGACTAGTTTACTGGATGTACCATTTTGGCAACTGCACTTGTATCATTCCTCTTGTATCATATCCACCTCCATTTGCTTGGCCAGTGACATGGGCCATGGCAGTCTGTGGGGCAAAGTTCCACACAGCTTTCTGGGCTTTATCATACTTCAATAGTTTAAAATTCTGTCCTTGAATCTAGTCACGAAAGACCATTGTCTGTCCCTGAAATCCTTTCCTAAGCCTTTTCCATATATTGAAATGTACCTAAGAAATCAGCTAGAGAATATCAGGCTGGGTAAGCTAACTCTTGTAGATCTTTTATTTAATTACAACAACTTCAAGAAGTGAACATGCATTTCCATGTAGACTCTGCACCCTTTCTTATCACTACTAACCTGTGTGTTATAACTAATGACTCTAAACTGAGAGGTGGTGTGAAGATCAAACTGATCTCTTATCATGAGCCATTGCATCACACAACCACCTGTTCCAGTCAGTCTACTAAACCTTATGACAGTTTAAAGCCTTATAAAAATGAGTATGAATTTAGTATATCCTCTTGTCTCCTGTCTATGTGAACTTTTAGACTTTATAATTGTCTTGACACCCTGAGAGTTGCAGCATGGTTCCTGCCAGCTATGCTGGTGAGGAGTAGCACAAGAACCGCTCCAATCACAAATGGCTGCGATTGCTTTCCTGGCTTCCAGCATCAGGGGTGATAAAGACAGGGAATGCTCCACCTGATGTCTGCTGATCATGTAAAGAAACAACTCACTAGTCCACAAGGTGCCTAAACATGCATGGTAAAAACAAGACTTATGTTTTATACAGAGAAAAATGTGGTAAGTAACATAGGCTGGAACAGCACATTCATTGCAGAATGAGAAGTCTTGAGACTTGAGAGGTCTTTAAAGGAGACAGCCTGAGATATGTTGTTCTAACAAAAATTTCCAAGAAGTCTTCAATTACAGCACAAAGTAACATTCTTGAATTTAATGAGAATTACACTTACTAAACAAAAGAATGATAAGAAGTGTGCATGATACGCTTTAGTAAATGACTGCCAGCATTAACAGTCTGGTATTTTAAATGCTTCCAGTCTAATGAAAGCTTTGAAGCCAAAGGAAATACATCTGATACTTGTGGGCTGATAACTCTTTGTGGGTGTGAGTGATGCTGCAGAAGCAGAGAAACACCAAGTGCCAGCTTAGGTGCAACAAAGTG
This sequence comes from Odontophorus gujanensis, assembly GCA_013399175.1. Classification (NCBI taxonomy): domain Eukaryota; kingdom Metazoa; phylum Chordata; class Aves; order Galliformes; family Odontophoridae; genus Odontophorus; species Odontophorus gujanensis. The sequence continues at coordinate 236,830 of VXAB01003756.1, read as the reverse complement.
TGGTATCTACCCCTTGGATCAGAAGAAGCTGAGGAAGATCCCCAGACATCAAATGCTTCAGCACAGCATTCTGAGCCCTAACTGCCAATCATGGGGCCCATGTGTACATGTGCATGTATTGGTGTTTTAACACTGCCATTGCCAACGAGTCTATCAATATAGTGCAGGCAGAAAATAGCACATGGTCTTGGTAGTTGTTTGGACAGAAACAAACGAAAAAATCACTAGTAGATCAGATCTGGTGCAACAAACTCCTCCTTTTCCTTTCTCCTTTCAGTGCTTTTTGCCCCCTGCTAGCGGGCTCTCAGCTGGTTTTTTTGCTGCGTTCAGTCATATGCTATGCCTGCCCTGCAATATGCCAGCACATTCCCCGTAGTCACAGAGTGCCAGCAGCTGCCACTCAAGAGAGAAGATCAAGAAAATTCCAGGCAAGGCAGAGCCAACCTGTCCAACTGGCAAGAGGGCTGTGACCAAGGGTATTGGGGTGAGAGAGGCTGCTCATTTTAGACTCAGTTAATGATTATATGTACATCCTCATTAGCAAGATGTTAACCCTTAAGATTTAAATCTTCTGTTTGATATCTTTCAGTAAAGTTGTATTAAATGTCTTAATAGCAGAATCAAGAGTTTTAAAAAGTGTGTAAAAATGCATCTTTAATAGTAACACCTTTATTTAAAAGTTACAGGGTCTAAACTGTTCTTTTAGTACCTTGAAACACACATTATCATTTATTTTCTCTGAACTCTGAACTTCCCCACATGCTATTGCCAACTGAGCAATGTTGGTCCAAGTGCCACTTCTGAGTTGCTTATTCTTCCTTTTCTATAAAGAGAGTATTAAACTCACCTTTGATGTCAGTGAAGGAAACAGCATGTTGATTGTGACTTTCTGAAAAAGTTTAAAAATATATATTAGTGTAGCTGACTGAATTGTCATTAAGGAGATCTTTTTCAGACACGAAGAGCCTGTGATCAGTGCCTGGTCACACACAGCTATTCATCTCAGTCTCCACAGTAGTAACAAATGTCATCTATATACAGAAGCTACTCACGTATCTCTTTTGGCTGACATTATTGATGGTTGTTTTTCTGAATGTGTATATCAACTAATTGCTACTGCCAAAACTTTAAGAGTCAGGTCAAATAATGATGGTTAAGTGACACTTTGAACTCCCAGGGCTCTTGGAAATATGAAAGAACTATTTCTGTTGGTTTGATAGAGCTTCCCTTTCGCATATCAGGGGGACAATGTTCCCAAAATGTGCTCTTTTGCTACATTCACTTCTGTACACACTGATAGTACTGCTCCCAGAAAACAGCACTTCACTACACTCTTCCTAACAGATGAAACTGGTGGAAGGGAGAAAATAAAATCAAGAGGCCTGATTTCGCATCTTTCAGATTGTTGCTAGCACAGTTCACATTCTATCTAAACTTTTTGGGAGGCTGGATCTTCCTAATCCATCCTTGACCTTGTCTACTATTCCCAGTTCAGTTTCACCAGAAGAGTTTCCTCTCTGTGATCTGTTGGTGTACCTTTCTCTGGTTCTTTTTCCAGTCTCTTTTCAGCATCACTTTTTTGATTCTTCAGTTGTTCCAAAACCAACTTCAGAGATAGGTAGTTAGGAAGTATTTCTGAATGGATGAAAAAAAAAAGAGGTCCAGCAGGATTCCCCATCAGAGAGGAAGGCTTTCCCCATCTTTTGGGAAAACAATAATCATTTATAGAGAAAGAGATGTGAAGTACCTTAGCAGGGTTACATAGACTTCCTCAAGAAATAGTAGAGCAACGTATGCTAGAGAGAAAATAAAGATGAATGAAGAAAGGGAAGTTTCAAATTCTGGTAAGGAGGAAGGTTATCACTGGAGGAGATCATGTCTATGGCTATATTTTCTATTAGGGTTTACAGTGTTTCTTCAACCCTTGCCCCTTAGGGGTTACTCACTGCTCATGAACCCACATACACTACATTTCACATAAGCTTTACTTTTTAATTCATTTTTCTCTGCTGCAGAAGTCATACAAGTCAATATTCTGATCTGTTCTACAATTCCAGTGATAGTCTCTGTGTTTTAACTTGTCTGTCATTCATAGGGAATGGCATGGCAACCACTACGTAGGGCAAACACCATCCCTTATCCTCAATGTTCAGGTGACAGAGATATACTTTTTTAGATAAACTGTAAGTGTTTACTCATCTTGCTGATGCATACATAATTAAGTAGCACTCACCTGACACAGTTTAGGTCACAATTTTATTCATTTGACATTTAATAACTTGCTTGTGTCCTCCTAGGCATCCTGTCCATTCTATGTATTCTGTATAACTAAGACCATGTGCATGTCACGTTCATATAGTCCTGACTTCTAATGTTTTCTCCACCAGACCCATGCAGCATTCCCATTCTTGCCCCCTCCTCTGTACTAATTGCTTACATTGACACTGACTCCTGAATCATGGCACATGACCTTTGTATTCCCAGGCCCCCAACGTAGTCTGTCTGATAAGAAGCTCAGGAAACAGTATCTTGAGTAACCTGTGTCTTTCTGCATTCCCCAGATGGCAATGAATACAAAGTAATTTTATGTCAGTTAGAAATGGAAATAAATAGGTCCACTGTCACTGTGATGTGACTGTCAGTGCCTCTACAACACTTCTAGTGCACAGAACTTTCGCACTTAGCGGAAAAACACTGTTATCATTGCTCATCAGTAGCCTTCTTGTTAGACAAAAATGGGAGGAAGGAATTATCTATCTCTCCTGCAGCTAACAGTACCTCATCAGCAATGCTTGTAAATTTTGGAGTAGATATGAAGAGACTTTGTCTGCTTGTTAAACTCCTCCTTTTCTTTTGCAACAAAACCAGCACCACTTTAGTTGTTATTTCAAAAGGCTGAATGAGGCAAGGAAAAGGAGAAAATTGGAGAGGTGGCTGATGGGGAGATATGAAGGGTCTTTCCACAGCTATTTTTTGGGGCCTTTCTTGGTCCACTGTGTCTACACCTCCAGACAACACTCTCTTTTCTTACCTGCCATCCAGGGTGCCCATCTGGTGTTTCCCTCTGAGCCTGCAAAGTTGAGGACCTCCATCTCCCCATTTGCAGAGAGTTTTCCCATTCCTAAAAGTCTTGCTAATCCTCTGTACGTGGCTGCTGAGGACTTACCATGACAATTCCATCCTGTGATATAGCCTCTTTGAGACTCTTGAAAAAATGTTACTTCCTCATCTATCTGGTAAATGCAGCAACTAAACTCACAAGTACTGGGACTTCAACCCTGCTTCTTCATTAGGACTCATGGAGACTCCTGAAAGCACCAGGGCTTACTGCCAAGGAGAGAAATTACAGTTCAAGTTGCACACATAACTCCAAGTTTGCTCTAACAACACCTTTGTTTTTCAAACATGTGCTCTAAGCTGGCAGATGTTATTTAGTTACTCTCCATTGAGCACCTGACTCAGGCTTGCAGCCTGGAAAAAGTAACCTCATGTTAGGCTTTATGGATTGCCTAAGAACCTGATATTCCTAAACTCCCTCTGCAACCGTCCTAGGGAGATCTCATGGCAGTGACATATGCTTAGAGACATATAAAGAGGGGCCACAGATCAAGAGCTAGACATAGCCAAGGCGGCTATGCCTCTGTGATATGACAGAAAAGTGAAGGAGTGTTGCAATACCTGTCCTTATGTGAAGATTATGGGGAACACTTCCTTCCCATTCATCATGACATAACTTTCCTGCAGGGATTATAGCATTTGTTGACAATGAAATGTAATAGTAGGAAATTATCTGACGCATTTTGATATGTCTAAGTGATATCGAGCAGGTGGAAACATGAACAAAATCTTCCATCTGCAAAAACAGAAGTCCTGTTCTTGTCTTCTATTGACAACCCTTTATTATTTATATTCTGCAAGGACAACAAGTAATGTCCCATCTAGGTCAAGGTTGAGAAAGCCAAGTCTTCCCTCTGGGCGAAGAACAGAATACTAAATACAGTTTATGGGGGGTGTAAGTGTAATGTGTTAGGAAAAGTTTCAAGACAGATGAAAATGGAGAGAAAAGGAGGTTGTGAGGCAAAAATATCAGGATAGGCTGGTTGATATTTATGGTTCATCTTGGAAAATGTAAAGAAACTGAACATGATTGAATTTAATGAGTGTGAAAGTGATTTGTGGAATTGAGACCTGAAATTGCATCTACCAGTTAAATCAAAGTTCCTACACCAGGGAGTGCAGCACAGCACCTCACATACACAGCTTGCCCAGTAACAAGAATGAATATTAGACTGTATTTAAATTTTTACAACATTCTCATCTCTCTTTTTTGCTTTTAGCCCCAGAGAAACTTACAAAAGGTTGCAAAATATGCAATCAGATATTTCCAGACCTGGACACTCTGGGTGTTTGTTTTGATTGCAGCAGGTTGAACAGTGTTGTCTACAGTAGTCTTTGAAACTGAACAGTGTGTTTATTGCTCATGACCTGGAGTACTGATATATCAGTGGAGGTCAAATAAAAGTTAGGCCACCATTTTCTTAAGCAGATGTATCAGCATCTGGAGGCTTACATCTCTCCCTGTTTAACTTAGTAAGTGACACTGACACTTCTTACCATCCTGCTCTATAAATCCCAAACTCAAAATTATGCTTTGTGATAGGAAGCACCATGGATATTCCCAAAATTTTTGCTACATAGTTTGCTCTGCTTCCATTCTCACAAATTCAGAAATTATACCTGCGACAGATTATCACCAAGTGATCCTCTCTTGGAGTGACTAGATATTAGGAAAAAATTACTTACTGTGAGGGTGGTCAAATACTTGAACAGGTTTTCTAGAGAGGTGGTTGACGCCCCGTGCCTGCCAGTGTTCAAAAGATGTTTTTATAATCACAGACTTTTAGAATGCCCTGTGTTGAAAAGGACCCTAATGATCATCTTGTTTCAACACCACTGCTGTGGGCAGGGTCGCCAGCCACTGGACCTGGCTGCACAGAGCCACGTACAGCCCTGCCTTGAATGACTCCATAGATGAGGCATCCACAACCTCTGAGTACCATCACCCTGAGAAAAACTTCCTCCTAATATCTAACCTAAATCTCCTGCCTTAGTTTAAAACCATTCCTCCTTGTCCTATCACTATCAACCCATGTTAACAGTTTGTCCCCCCTCCCATTTAGATGATCCCTTCAAGTACTGGAAGGCCACAATGAGGTCTCCCCAGAGTCTATTCTTCTCCAAGCTAAACAAACCCAGTTCCCTCAACCTTTCCTCATAGGAGAGGTGCTCCAGCCCTCTGATCATATTAGTGGCCCTCCTCTGGACCCATTCCAAGAACTCTGCATCTTTCTTGTGCTGAGAGTCCCAGGTCTGGATGCATAATGTCCTCAATAATGTCCTTTAACATTTATTTAGCCCTGAACTGATCAGACAGTTGGTCTGGATGATCTTTGAAGGTCATTTCCAACTGAACTATCCTATCCTATCCTATCCTATCCTATCCTATCCTATCCTATCCTATCCTGTCCTGTCCTGTCCTGTCCTGTCCTGTCCTGTCCTGTCCTGTCCTGTCCTGTCCTAATCTGGCGAAGTTGGAGCTCATCACTACGTGACAAACATTTTTTGCATAAGTCATCTGATCTTAGAACTTTAATATTGTAACTTTTCTTTGAATTAAGCTTGAAAATCAGCTTGATTATGTAAACACAGCCTGTTAGAGCACCTGCAATAGAGGGCTTCTCTGTAAGAAATGATATCATGTGCTTGGTGATATGGTGTTGTTACAGCAAAAATAACCCTCTTCACAGCAATAGAAAAGGCTCTTTCCCTTCTAAAAGCTGGGATGTCAGCTGTCTTTCTGCAAACAGGCTGTAGCTATGTTTCCAGCAAAGTGCTTTCCAGTATTCCGTAGTGTTGGTGTTTGTTGCAAAGCCATCATTTGAAAAGATGACATTGAGTAGAGGCTATAGGTGGGTGAGAGTCAGAAACTGCAAGAATTCCTAGTGATGAATGGTCTGTTATACTTCTGTCTCAGAATTCCCATTCATGTCCTCAGGAATGTGCAGGTTCTCAGATATTTCTTCAGATGGAGTGGTCACAGTCAAATCCTATCTGTAGACTTGAGATAGTGACACACTTTCACGACTGTACAAACAGATTCTTGCCAAATTTTACCACAGTTATCAGCTCTTCTGGCCAACAGTCTGTTTCTCCAGCTTTATAATTTTGTTCAGCCCTGGAAATGCATTTCTACAAAAACAAAAGAGGTGAAAATGGAAAGAATTCAATCTTGCATTGTTATCAAACTTTTGCAAATATCAAAGCCTTTGCAAGCATAATTTACTCTTTCCCTAACTGCAAACTTTCTTGTGCAGTCTGAGATGCATGCAGTGCAGAACTTTTCCTATAATCACAATTGCATGGATTGAAACTACAGAACTAGAAATTATAGTGCTACTTCTTCTGAGGTCAGGGTATTAGCTTTCTCATTGTAGACTCTATTTGCACAGTTGTGTGTCACACCACAGTTTAATATCCCTAGTGAAGTTTACTGTATTTTAAACACCTGAAATCCTAATAATACCTTTACTTGAGTGTGAACATAAAGTGAGCCACTGTTTGTCTGGCTCTGCTCACACAAGGAAACACATCTCTTCAGGCTATCAATGTGCACCCAATGTATTAAGTGTGAGTGTTTCCCTGTGAAAGTGAAACTAGACAGAATGCTGTTCAAAGAATAAAGAGAGGTGACATCATTCTGTTCGCTTACTAAATTAGAAGTTTACTCATTCCCCTTCATGTCTCAACTGACCTGATCTGGATTTTAACCAGCAAGTAAACAAGTCCCACTAACAACACTGTTCAACACCGCTTCTAGCAAGATTCCATATGCCTGCAGTTAAACAGTATTTCAGGTAACCAGTGCCCGGTCACTAACTTGAAAACTGACTTTTTGCATTCGTCATTTGGATAAGCAGAAGGTAAGCAGAAGGACAAATAAGTATCTTATGAAAAATAAGAAAGACAGCTGCCAAGGGTGCAATCGGATCAACTTCAGAATAAGTCTGTGGAACAGAGTGGCATTTGCAAAGGCACTGAGGCTCTCTCATGGCATCAGGCTGCTGGTGGTGACAGAGCCATCTGTCCTGTCTTTTTTGCCCTTTCCTGTCTGCCATTAATTTTCCACAAAGGCTCCAAGCGACAGTCTCCTCATAGTGACCATACTTGGAAACAAGGTGTATGACAGGCAAGGGGGGAATGGCAACAATCCCCGCGAGTCCTTGTCTTAGAGCTTAGGAAAAAATAGCTGAGAGTTTGTAAAGTAGTGAAGAAGAGGCGAAAACTGAGGAGATCTGCTGACAGGAGGTTTCAGCAGGCACACACTCCCTTGTTACGTGTGCCTTTGAATTGCTGCGCGGGAATGGAGTCATGCTTCTTGTGCTCGCACTGCCGGCAGTAAACAAGGGAGTATTTCTGTAGCAGCTGTGTGAGTAAGTGGAGAGCTGCCTGTTGCTGTCCTGCAAGACTGCAGCCTTATAGGAACGTCTGTCTTGTGCTTCTGAAACTCTCCCATTTCATGCACTCACCATGCCAGGCCTTGATTCAGCGAACACCTACTCAGAGGTGTTTAAAGATGTATTGCTAAGCTGTATCTACAATGAAGAAAATTTCCTTTAAGAAGGCCAAGAGTGAACACCATCTCAACTAATGTGCACACAGAAATTAAGCTAGTTTACGTTCAGATTGGTGCTATTATTAGCAGCAAGCAAGTCTAGACATGGTTTAGAGTTTGAATACACAAATTCCAGTTCACAGATACTATGCATAATTTGGTTCTACTCCCCATTTATTTAGTTACCATGCTCATCATTAGACTACCCAGATATCTTACTGTACTGCTTTGTATGATGTAATTAACACTTAACATGCAGTAGTTTTCTGTTATCCTCCCCTGAAAGCATTATGTGCATCAGATATCTTTTGTTGTCTTTTGTTTTTATAACTCAGAATCATGTGTGCATGCACAGAGGGATGTACTACTGAATGGTCAAGTATATAAGAAATGGCTGTGTATTAGTAGTTATTTCTATATTTCACTTGGCATTGGTTGATGGTTACTGAGTGAAGTTGCTCTGCAGTTGTACAAGTAGGCTCCTGTGGAAGACCTAGCTCCTCTTATTGCTGAAAATCTTATTGTATTTAAAGGCTGAGTCCTGGAGCTTCACGGTCCTCCTCCAAACATTTCAACTCTTATTTTTTTAAAGCAATAACCTGATTTTAAGAAAAAACTCTTATTGACTCTTGAAGGTTCTGACTGTCTGCCTCATTTCAACTTATGCATAGATAAGGTATGAACAGGACATTTAGTTAGACCCCATTTTAGTTCAAAGGCTATGAGTTTGTTGCTTCAGCAACCTGAGTTTCAGACGTGCTTGAGAACCTAACACAGACAGTAAAATCAACAGGTCCTCAGAGTCTTACGTCTATGGCTACAAGTATTATTGCTACTGTAGATGAGCAGGCAGAATTATCTGAGTTTTTGGCTAGATCTGTGGAAATGAAGCTAAAACTCAACCAGTTGACACTGAAACATAAAAAGACATCTTTGAAAGCTGATGGTGTCCTCACCAGGCAGGATTATAAGGGAAATGAGTTCTTTCTGGGCAACATTCCTCCTAAATGTACTCTTAGCACAGAGCTCTGAGGTGTGCCTGTATCTTGTACCACCTCATCAGTATCCATTGCTGTGCTGCAGCAAAGAGCAGGACAAAATGTTACACAGACCATCTATCTACACATGCAACAGATACGACATGCTAGGTAAACTTCTACATGCAAGTTGTCTTAGAGAAAGACACTGATGGACAGCTTAATCAAAGGATATTACCTAAGTGTTTTGAAAGTTTAACAAAATGCTGCTCTTTATGACCTTGCTTGGTCTTCATGCAATTCTACCATCTGCAAGTTAAAAATAAAATGAAGTCAAGCAACCAGCTCATGACTATTCATTTTAGGCAATAATCAATGATGGATACTTCCCAGCCTTTGCTCCTATTCCATGCTACTTTCTTAGGGCCTGGTAGCATAAATGAGTTCATGATGACAAACTCACATTTTCATTTAATATGACTTTCGTTTTACAAGGTGTAGGAACACAGGGACGCAGGGACCTGCAGACATATGCCATGAAGTGACTTGTGTAGAGAATCATGAGGGTAGCTAGGGACTAATATTTCTCACTGTCAGTGATTTTGCTTATGTGCTCTTTCTTTCTATTAAGAAAAAGAGTGAGATATGTAAATTATATCATCCTGACAGTGCCTTATTTTTTTCCATGATAGGATCAATATTTGATTCCCCTTTACTTTCAACTTCTGAAATAGTTTCTGCTTAGTATCATCAGGCATATATCTCTCCTGTGTGAATCAAATATGTTCTAATATTGTGAGACTGAACCATGACATGATTCAACCAAATGCTCAGAAGACTTTATTTGTTAAGAACAATACATCATGTATTTTTTATTCCAAAAATAAGTTCTGCTGGCTTCTAATCAGAGGTAGAAATGCAGAATTTCTGGAAGTTTTGAAGCTCTAGGAAGATGCATTAGTTCCCAGGATTTCTCAGGTTTTCTTTTATTTTCTAGTAACTTAGCTTTGAAAATTCAGTGTGAGCAATGTACTTGTTATCAAAACTAAATTTTGATAACTTTAATAATGTGAGTTTTACTGTTTAGTTAGAAAAACATATGCATGTATGTACTAGGTACATAACTGCAGTGGTACTACTACGAGTTCTCAATGCTGAGTGATTTACAGACAGAAGGGGTACAAATCTTGTGAGAAGTAATCCCTTTTAGCTGATTGCCCAGTAAAATACACCATGCATTCCTAAGACTTTTATATATATATTCATCAGGTTAAAATAAGAATAGAGGTAGTAGCTAATATTCTTCTTTACTCCATGAAAATGTATTTGGAGATATTTTTGTACTGTTAACACTGCACAATATTTAGTCATTTGACCTACAGAACACAGAAATTTTAGTAACACAAAACTGCAGTCTTTTCAGTGAAGTAACATTCTGTGAAAGTCTTAATGTTTATGGAGGGAAAATTGACTACTTGATGTTCAGGAGTTATGTCCTTTAAGAATACACACTGGAAGTTCTCTCACCATTTGGTCCTACTTCATTCTCTTCTGTAGGAAATGTTCCCTTTAAAATTTTTAGAGATATACCAGAGGTTCAGGCTGGATCTAAGTAATCTTGGTTACTCAGGACATTCTCTTGCAAAGAGCTGACTGCTAAAACATTGCTTGACAACTGAAAGTTGAGGTGTTTTAATTTTCCTCTGTATTACTAACAGCTGTAGTTAGTAGTAGCATCTTTCTGTTAAATGGGAAAAACCCATGTTCAAAAAGAACATATGCGAACATCTTGCCCATGAATGAAAGACTGAGACAAAGGGCATGAGTCCGCCAGCAAAGACTTTGCTATCATTTGGTGACCTGTGGCAACTAATTATATGTGGTCACAGTGGCTTGGGCTGTTCCTTGTGCTTTGAAGCAGCCTATCTGGCAGATAAGTGAATGAATGATGGTAATATGTGCCCTTGGGGACTTCCATCCTCTTCCTTGGGTGGAAATTCGCCTCCAGCAACTCAAATCTAGGTGAGGACTTCCCATCTCTCCTTTCCCTGGCTTACTGCCTGGAAAACTTCCAGTGTACAGCTCTTGCTTGGTGGTGTGGGTCTGAAGGGGCTGGAAACATCCCTGGGCAGAAACTGTGTCAGAGGGTAGCACCCTCTGGGGCTGCCGGAAGGTTTCATGTGCAACTGTCGGCTAAAGCCAAAGGAAGAAACCATGTCATCTCACTAGGAATGGGAAGGGGCTGGAAACAAAGGAGCTGGGAGGGTGCTTTCTTGTGACTGTCTTGCATTTTCTCACTCTGTGAGCCCTCACTGGTATCTAGGAACACTGGTGACTGTGCAGTTTGGTAGGTCATCTTGGAACATTATATTTGCTGGAGAAAGTTACACTGAATTTGACATTTCTGTTGGTACAAGGGTAGGCTGCCCTTTGAAATGTCTTTCAGCTTTTTTTTAGGAACATCACAGCAGTGGTTAGTGATGTAAGGCTGAACATTATTTAATTTCAAGAAAGGGTCTTCCAAATAATTTATGCGGACTTGCAATGGAAAATTTAATATTTCCTCCTGATGCAATGACCTTTCAAGTCAACAGCTATTTTGCTCACACCCAACCAAACTATGCAGATAAACTCCTATTTTATTTATGTATTTATTTGTTTGTTTATTATAAATCGTGGTAAGGAGAGGATTACCGGCTTTTGCCACACCCCGGTTTCATCTGTGACAGCATTGATTTTCTTCATATTATCTGGTGTGATGCTGTTTTGGCTTTAGGAGGAAAACAATGTTGATAAAACACCATGTTTTAGTTGTTGCTGAGCAGTGCTATACAGAGCCAAGGACATTTCGGCTCTTCAGCTTCTCATATTGTCCTGCCAGGGAGGGGACTGGGGAGCACAAGGAGCTGGGAGGGGGCAGAACCAGGATTGCTGACCTAAACTGGCCAAAGGGATATTCCATACCATATGACATCATGTGAAAGAAATATAAAACTGAGGGGAGTTGGCTGGGGCGGGCAGCTGTTGCTTGGGGACTGGTTGGTTGGTGGGTGGTGAGCAATTGCTTTGTGCATCTCTTGTTTTGTATGTAAATACATGTCTATATACCATTATAATTACTGTTCTTTTTCTTTTCCTTTATGGTTAACATTTTTTTTGTATCTCAAGCTATGTGTTCTACTATGTGAGCAAAAAGCTGTGTGGTGTTTAGATGCTTGGTGGGTTAAACTGCTACACACAAGAAAAAAAAAAGTGGATGATAATACCTTACAGAACAGCACATGTTTGAGGGAACCCCTTTGCTTGACTATAGGCTACAGTTCTCCACACTCTTCAGTACAGAGAAGCAGGTGAGCAGAGGGAGAGAAAAGTCTCCCATGAGAATGAAAGTACACAGAGGATGAAGTGATATTTACATAAAATGAGTGGAACCCCTGGTCCAGGTCATCAATGATTGCACCATATTTGGTACATAATCTGAAGAAAGTCTGAAACACCTACATTGTTTGAGGAACGGACAAATTGTACTATGTAGCATGGGTAACACATGCTAGGTTACAGACAGGGAATGAGGGAATCCTACACAAGAGGAGAGATAGACTTGACAAGTGGACTGCAAAGAGATTTAGAGATCCTGGACGGATACAGTGATGCACAAATAGAAGTTCATGAGGACATTGCTTCATGATTATGTAATGGAATCAGTAGCTGTCTATAATTGTCCAACTGAACTACTTAAATGAACTGAATAGCTAATTGAACCTGTCTCATGTTATAAACTTTTTTCATCTGGGCTTTTTTTCAGTGATGCCTGTAATATCATCACGGCTAATTTTAGCTGCCATTTTCCCCTTGAAGCTATTTACCAACACGGTACAACAGTCTGTTATAGTAATAGGAAGTTGGGGCAGCAGAAAGTCTTTCCAAGACGAATGCATTTCTGTCAATGAGATTGAATTATAAGTAGCCACACTAATCTGCCTATCATCAGAAATAGTCAAAGAAAAATGCACAAATGTAAACATAAAAGGGAACTCTCATAATCTGCATACTTGTCACAGTACACCATAAATCAGCCTAAATGCCAGTAGGCTTCTTCTTTTTGACACAAGCTGGAGCTTTGCTTATTGAGATCTTATCTTCTCACAAGATACTGTATATTAGTGAAGTTAATTGACTAATCATTTTCAGCACTGTGAGTGTAAGTAAATAATTCCATCTATTTCTACCTAGGCTTCTGTTTACTGTCCAAGTGTGCCAAGTATTCAGACTAAATGAAAATATACACTCTAGTAACCACGTGTGGCATCCCCCATAACAAGCTGCAGAAACTCTCCGAAGCATTGCTGTTATGTTGTGGGGAATCCTGAGAATCTTAGGCTTAACTCATCATGCAGCCCAGCTTCTCACAGGGCTGGCCAGGCAGAGGCTGGGTCAGTGGTGGGACTCATCTGGACAGATCCCCGTTATAGTACCAGCATCTGTCAGTTTTATGGAAAACAAGCAGGTCTGCAAGTAATGAATCAGTGGTGCCTGAGAATGTGCAGAAGACAGTGTGAGGCTATGTGCTTCAGCTAGATCAGAGGAGCTGTAGTGTTACCTAACGGCTGATGTTTCACATTTTTTGACTGTCCTTGCATTATCAGCCATAAATATTTTGTGTCCAGCTTTCTTTAGATGGTGGGGAAGGGAAAATTGCTGTTTCCTCTTCCCTCTTTATTTTTTCCATCCAGTGATTTTTAAAAATAATTTTTACTGTACTTTTCATTTCAGTGACAAGACTGCAGGAAAGTGGGATGGGGTACAGAATAGGTTTTTGTAGATTCTGCTTTAATTTGTGATGAATAATTTCTAGCTGACTTAGGGGCAAGTCGAGTTGCTAGTAAATGAGAATTTGTCCCATGGGAATACAGGATGATTTTTTTTTTTTTTGGAGCTACTATCTCAGAATTAGTTAGGCATTTTTGATACCTCTAGTCTGCCTGTATAGCATGTCATTCTGCTTCCTTCTTCTTTGTGCAAAATTTTACCTCATCTTAAAAGGTTTCATTTGTGAAGTTGACTCCTCTATCTGTCCAGATCTGGACACCATCATGGATTCCTACCACAAAGACTCAACTGTATAACTTGCTCGAGAAACCTCTCCCTTCTCACCTCTCATTCAGAGGAAAGTAGAATCCTGTGCTCACTGATGTATTTCTCTGCTTATTTTGGTCCTGGTTCTTTTTGTCATGGCTTCTACCATCAAGGATGTCACTTACTGCCAGGGATTTTTGCCTCGCACAGACACCTAGTTTGAGACCACCAACTCATTTTCCCTACTGGGCTGCAGCCATGAGAGGCAGCAACTGCTGAGCGCTGTGGAGTCTGGCCTTGCTCACATAACGGAATTACAGATGAAAGATTTGCTGTGAATTGCTGAGACAGAACTTTTAATTACCAACCAGACCTTGCCAACTTGGCCGTTGTCAATAGATTTTTCTGTTTTTGTTTGTTTGTTTTTGGTAAACCAAACTAAACTCCATCTCCTCTGTTTTTTAGGTCATGAGAAGTGATGACTGCTAATTATTTCTGCAGAAGATGTGCAGATTTTTAGGTTTAAAACATTAAATTGGAATTGAGAATAGGAGTAGTACCTAACCACATACTTTAGTGTCCCTGTATTTTTCTGCACCTAAGGAAGGACTTTCTTGAATAAGTAGGGATCTAAACAATTAAATGCTTCTAGTAATGGAGACTGTGGTACACAAAGCCAAGAAACTTATATCTTTGTGCTCCTAATGCTTAAAATACATTTTGTCAAATAAAATGCCAATTATTCTATCATTAATAGAAATAATTCCAGTAAATGCTATCTCACAGCCATATAGTTTTCTTGTTTAAAAATATATATCATATTTATTATTCAAATTAAGTACTGTTGACATGTTTGTTTATTTATCTTATGGATGGCCTTATTTTGTGGATTCTTGTTCTCATCAAGAGAACTCAAAAAATCCTTTATGTGGACATACCAAGTCATGTTCATCTACACAATTCATATTTGCTTCAGATCAACTTGTTCTTAAAGGAGCAGGTTTGGGTGAAAGGTGTGGGCGAGAGAGCTAAATGTAACATTTAATGGGAAGAACATTAAAATCGTCTTGTAACTGGAACTCATGGGAACAGAAAGGATTGTGAAATGTGAGACTGCAAGATCTCCTCAGAAAGATATCCGTTCCACTTAGTCCTCCCAGGCCTTACTTCTCAGAGAATTTGGGCTCTTTCTTTAAATCAGTTTGAATATTTATAAATATGGACAGTGTCACAGTGATTTCTTTCTTAAGATATTTCCGGAAACTCAAGAAATCTTCCTTCCAAACAGAAGTGTTTCTATGAGCACATTAGGCTGCTGGATTTCTGAGGTAGCATGTTGAGTCCTGTGTGCTTGTACTCAACATACAAGAATGGGTCTCTGAATGTGATTTAATTATCACAGAAAACAAAACCACATTTTTTATGTTTCCTCAATTAAATGAGCTTTAAGAATACAAATTTGTTTTGTTATAATTTGTAGCAATTTACCCTTACACAATTCTTAGGGATATAGCAAGTGTTAGCAGAATTATGGTATTGTAGGCAGAGGTCTCTATAGAAGAACAGCGTATGGATTATAGCTGATGAGTCTTTCAATGAAACAATGAATCTGGTAATCCAACACCTGAACACTTCATGTATTGCAGAAATTCAGTAGAGCCCTTCAGCATATTCTTCCTAATCAAAACTAAAATCTTAAGCCAGATGCAATCATCCATCTTTAATAATTAGAAACATGCTTCATTACCTTGCTAGTACCAGAGTAACTTTTCCTGGAGCACAGTATGAGCACCTACTGCAACAGTGACAGCCTAATCCAGGTTGCTGAGTACTCTGCAGACCTGGACAAAAAGGGCTGTGAGTATGCTGAAAAGGGAAACTTCTACAAAGTAGTTCTGAAAGTAGACAGGATGCAGAAATTCTCCTGGCTGGCATAAAGAAGATCTTTTCATTTTGGAATGGTGGAGGGAAAGAACAAGGAGTGGGGAGAAAAGTCAGTCTATTGATGCAGCCATGAAGTGCAGACATTGCTGAATAAAGATGAAGGCAAAGTGTGGTCTTCTGGAATGCCAGGAGGATTTAGTCAATTGGATCCCGTGTTCGCCTCTGGGTAATGAGGCATGCCAAGCCAACTGCTCTATGTGGATCAAATTTATTATTTTCTTGGCCACCCAGCTGGCTGGAAGACAGCTCACGTGGTATTGAAAAAATATCCTAGGTCTAGTTTGATGTACAGCACCTTCAATATTTATGTTGTATTCTTCTTCTGATGATATCTGAGCTGAAAATAATCTCAGTTGCAAGAATTAGGGAAAAAGAAAAGGTAGGAAAGAACTATTATTGATTGGCAGGTGAATTTTCTTGATGAAAAGCACTTCCACATGATTGTTCACTAGTGGCTAAGCAGTGTCAGTGATTACAAGAGCAAGCAGAGGACTAGCTGCACTCAGAATTTCTAACTGTAAACTGTGGACACTGTGTGCTCTGCTGGGAAGGTTGGACATTTGTAGCTGTCATGCTAAGAACACTTGTAAAATACATTTGGATAAAAAATAGCATTTGCATTTCATTGGCTAAATTTATAGCAAGAAAAAGGTCTTGGAAAAAAAACAAGAAGGGAATTTTCTTGAGATCAGAAGTAGAACTGTTCTTGGCTCTCCATGAACGAGCTCAGCAAATTAGAAATGGAGCAGAAGAGTAAGTATCAAATACTGTATATTTCACTCTTGTACAACAAGCATTAATCAATATTCCCACAGTATACAAATATTATATCAGTATATAGTTAGAAAATGGCATACAGCCATGAAATAATTCAGATATTCTTCTGCCTGACATAGTCATTAAATTACACCAGTGTTTCCAACAAACAATATCTTATTTCCTCAAGCACATATGCCTGAAATCACAGTGCCCTTGCAAAATTAAAGCTCTTGTTCTTTGAGTGGAAAATGCATGTTATTTCTAAAAATACAAAGAGGTGGAATCCCTTCTTTCATGCAAAATTTAGTGCAATCTTAACAAGGGTGTTGGGATCATAAGAAAAGCTTTTATGGGTTGCCAATAATATACATGCTGCACAGAATTAGTTACCAAGAATTGAAATGCATGGGTGATGTCAGCCTGAAAATATCTAATCAAGATATCTGCTGTTAGGTTACCTTCAAACATGTAACCTACTTAACCTGTAACATAATGAGGATATCTGTAACGCTTCATATAGCTTCCCAGCAACTCTGGCTATTGATTGGATATTATTTATATTTAGCTATTCTGACGAAGAACTCCAAAATGTGATGCTAGATAATTCATTATTGATACACAATTGTGATAAAGTTACACAAAAATGAGTTACCATCTGTACGTTTTTGTTGTTGTTATTGTTTTGTTTTTTAGTTAATCTAGTCAGAACTAATTTTAATCTACTTAAGGAAGTAGTTCAAGTCAAATCTCACTCCTCTACTATCTCACTCTCTGGACACACAATAAACAAGGGCTCAGATGCAGCACAGAGCACTGGAAGCACTGAGTTCAGTCCTGTTCTGATTAACAACTCAACTGGTAAAGTAAAGAGGTATGCTTGGAGAGATTTCTCTGCGTATAAACTATCCCAAGAGGTATCTGTGGATAGTTTTCCAGGATATGGATCAGTTTCGTGGGGACAAGTTAAACGACTCTTTCTTGTAATTTTTCAACAAGATGTCAAATATTCTGCGTTTACAAGATTCTGAATAGTGAGTTTCATCCTATGCTACATAACTTTGCAGCACCAGTTTAGAGAAGGTCAAGGAGACTTGTGCTTCCATCTTACTAGCTGTAAGCCCAATAATCAGATTTTAAAATAACCATTCACAACTTTGCTTATATCTTACATTTTTAAGTGCAACACTGGACAAGGTAGATATTCAACAGTCAGCTGAATAGTGTCTTTGTGAAGTCATTTATGACTGGTAAAGATTGTCATGAAGCATTGGACTGGTAGGAAGTATGCACAGGATTTGATCCTCCAGTGCCTAGACTCTCATCATCACCAAACAAGTCAATAATTTGGAGACAGAGATGCGACTGTGTTTGTACTATTCTTTGTATATCTTGTTTAATTTTGTTTCTCGCCTCATGGTCAGCACCACTGGGACTTAATTCAAATGAGCAATCAAAATCCACCTTAGTTTCAATTTTCTGAATGTAACATACACAGAACAGGAAACTAAAACAAAGACAAAAACCATTTAAAAGAAAAGTCTTTTGGGGAGAGATATTGTGCAAAATTAGTAATGACTGGGCTAAATTGGCAAATTGCAGGTATTTTATAGCTGATATGGTTACCAATATCAAAGTTGAAGGCTTTGATATTGTTCTATGGCAACCGACAGTAAATCTTTGACACATCTGGGTAAGACATTTTGCCAGGCTCGTTTTTTTTCCTAGATATCTCTCTGAAAATCAGATTCATTAAGCTGGTCACTATAATTCTGAGTTAAGTTGGTAGCAAGGAAAACAGCTGCAGGCATTGAACCAACTTAGAACAACTGCTAAGACACTTCCACAAACGGCTTCCACAAAGGTAGTCCATAGTACAGTGATTAAGAAGGATTCTATTTATTGTCTTGGAAAGGTGTTTACAGTCAAAATGAATGAAGTAGGATATGGATAACTAGGACGGACATATTACTGGAAAAGAAAGAGAGAGCAAGCTCCTAATTCTATTTGAAGCTAATTAGGTGGTCTGTTACTTTAATAAGATGTTTGGGCTCACAGAATCTGCTTTGGTGAGGGTTTTTCATCTTTAATTGGCCTGTCAATTACAGTTTGTCACAAAATGCTACAAACTGCTTACAGCCTGTTTTCAGTGGCTTACAAAATGAATTGAGAAAACATTTATCTCTTATTTTTGACTGTGAAAGCATTATAGTATATATTGATTGTTACTCTCCTAGTTTGTTTTAACTGTTCTTGCTATTAACTTTAATGCCTCCAGGAACTGAACTACTGAAGTCATCCGGAATTAAAAAAGGGTAGGCTTTAAACTCATTATGAAAGTAGCAATGGAAAAAATAAATGCAAATTGAACATAATACATGGGATGTGGTGTTGCTCTCTGAAACTGAAAATCTGAAGTAGCAGAATAGGTTCCCCACTGGAACATTTTTTTACACCATTGAGGATTAGCTTAAAAACTGTACAATTGGTATGTTTTAGGGGCAGCATGGCAGTAAGCAAGCATGAAGTAGGAAGCTATTGACCCATGGTAACTTGATTTCTTGGTTTAGGTAACTGCTGTACAAGTTTGACAAACAACTTAATGAAAGCAGTAGTGGATTTTTTGTGGTAACTCACTAGTTACTCAGATGAGGAGTAGTCACAGTGTGACAAAACAATAACAGCTGCCTCAAAGAAACTTTGGGTGAAAGCAAAAGCAAGTGTTTTCTGTGATTATTTGTATTTGTTTTCTGGTCTGTGAAAAGCCCTTCTACTAAATGTAGGTGCTGTATTCTCTTGCTGGGGCCAATTTTTCCTTAGGAAGCAAAAACTGAAGATTTTGCTATTAACATACACAGTTGAGAAAAAAAAAAAGTAGTGTTAACCAATACGTGAATTTAATTCTTGTATTCCTGAGCATGCACAGAATGCAGTGACCAGCAAGTAGTCCAGAGGAGTGCCACAAAAATGATCCAAGGATTGGAACACCTCTCCTATGAGTACAGATGGAGAGAGCTGGGGCTGCTCAACCTGGAGAAGAGAAGGCTTCAAGGTGACGTGGTAGCAGCCTTTCAGTATCTAAAGGGGAAGTAGAGAGGAAAGAAGGGGTCAGACTCTTCAGCAAGTTCTGCAAGTTCAGCAAGTTCTGCAAGTTCAAGAACAAAGGAAAACGGCTTCAGGTAGATTCAAGTTGGATATGAAGAAAAAGTCTTTTACAATGAGGATGGTGAGACACTGGAACAGGTTGTCCAGAGATGTGGACGCTCCATTTCTGGAGACTTCCAAGGTGAGGCTGGATCAGGCCCTGGGCAACTTCATCTGGATGTGTATGTCCCTGTTCGTTCCAGGGGAGCTGGACTAGACAACTTTTAAAGGTCCCTTCCAACTCTAAGAATTCTATCATTCTATGATTCTATGATTCTTATCCTTTCCCTCTGCACATTTAAATGGTATGAAAGACTTATTTTTTAAGAGATTTATATAGCAAAATCACCTTTTCTCTTTCTAAAGAGACCAAGTTGAAGAAGATAGGATCAACAGTATGTACTCTTGAACTGTGTGTGGAACTGACTAGGTGCCATAAATCCAGGAATAGGTATGTGATGGATGTGGATGTCACAACTTAAGTCGTTATTGGCCTCTAATAACTATCATGACTATTGAAGCTATTTGATTTTCCTGGCTAAGCCAAATCCTGTTTCTCTCCTCTTATGAATTGCTGCAAAATATTTGGATGTTAGGAGGTATGAAGCATCTTTCGTAAAACAGCATTTGTTTGAAAGCGCTCGGCCTTGTCTTAGATCTGAATGGAGAACAGTCTGTTTTAAGATTTTTTTCCAAAGTTTGGATTAGGTAGAAAAATAGTCATTTCCTTTCTGGATTTCCTCTACTTTTTCTCCTAAGTCTGGGCTCTATTACACATATTCAGCAACTTTCCTCTGCACATTTGTGGCCTTTGCTACGTTTTTAGCACAGACACTGAAAGATTGCCTCTTATTCTTGTGGTATGCTTGGTGATACGACCTAAAATTTGATTTGGATAAGATAATCTAAAAAGCTAAATAAAATGATGACTCAAAATGCTACACATTAGTCAATCCCTTGAATAGCTGTTTACGATCCTACTTCTACTATAAATTGGTACCTCATGGTTTCTTTGTATAAGACAGTGAGCTAGTCTAGCAGAATGACCTAGTTATTTTTAAAGCCTACTTATGTCAATGCTCTCTGTCCTGTGACCATGTTGGCCACCATTATTTCAGGGTGAGGTCAGTCTTTTTCTTTGCTCGGGCTGCTTGCCAGTTTCTCAACACCTGCCCTGCAAGTGACAGCTCTATGGGTGTCCTCATAAATTACAAATCATGTGCCTCTGTCCTGCTGCCTTGGGACAGGCACAAAGTTAGAAACTGTCCTGTAACCCTAGCCCTAGAGCTGCTGGATGGGACAGCTGAGCAGAAGACAGCAGGACACAGCAGTGGGGGGCCTGCCATGCTGCAGCCTGAATCCCATCACGGGCAGAACACGTGGTGCTAGTAGGCATGTGCCTGTGCCCTCCCCAGGTAGCAATCTTCCCCCATGGAAGAGGAGGGAGAGACCAAGCAGCTAGCAAGGGACTGCTCTGGTTTTTATGTGTGCTCAGTGAACTGTACTGGCACAGAGGAGGTTTGAATGGGCAGTGCTCCACAAGCTTTTCACTATCCTTTGTCACCTCCTGCTCTTCAGTTACAGCTCTGGGTTATAACTGTCCACAGCATTCAGTGATACATTTTCCTACGTTTAATGTGTAGTGTGGACACTCAGCCAGTATACACACACTCTGCAGCCCATTGCAGCCCTAAAGTTTGAATTCAGCAATGCACCTGGGTGGTCCCTGTGTCCCTTCCCAGCTGCTCAATTCGACATGTTCTCACTGTCCTCAGCATACAGGTTACCTCCAGCCTCTCTGCAATGACTAAATCAGAAAAGCTTCAGTACCAGCTGCAACACTGCTGCCCTGATCTGTCTGCTCATGCCCCAGATGTGTGCTCGCCTTTCTGTCCTAAGACCCATGGCTAGCAGCACCTGTTATAGTGCAGCACAACAGTCCTCTCCCAGATCCCTGGATGCTTGCACCAGACACAACTGCTAATGTGATCTCTTATGGACTGGCATGCTGTGCATGCCTGGCACACAGGCTTCTGGCATGGAAAAGCAATACAGGCACTGTACTATGTAAAGGCTGAGTATGCATCCTTTTCAACACACCTGTATGCTGCCTCCAGAGATGTAAATAAAATCTGTTGTCCTGTTGGTATGAGATGCTTAGCTGGTTGAATAAACTACAACAAACTGAAATCTTGATTTATTTATTTTTAAAACGTATTTTTTAAATGATGTAAGAGTTCTACTTTAACAGAGACTACATTCTCACTTTCTTCTAGCTAATGTGCATCTTTTAACTTCCCTTTGATGACTGGGGAGGATGTAGAGGGGTTGCCAAAGAGAGCTGTCTGTAAATGTGCACCACCTTTCTTCCTTACTTTTGATTTTAGATTCATGTAAAAACAAACAGTACTTCCTTTCAGCTGTGCTTCTGAATATTATGGCTATTGATTCCCCATGAAAATGCTGATCTGGGAATGGGAAGTAGACTGCAAAACAGATTTTTTTGTTTTGTGAAGGCTGCATATCTCGTTTTTGGGGTCCCAAATTAGTTCTTAAATAGTAAGTGGATGAGTGAGGCTCAGAGATCATTTGCTCTAAGTTTGTTAACTTGGCTTCTCCAGTTCCTGCCTGTAATTTATCTTCCCAAGCATACTGTATTACAGAACAATTACTGGAATTGGAAGGGACCTTAAAGATCATCTAGTTTCAACCCTTCTGCTATGGGCAAGGCTTCCACTCACTAAATCAGGCTGCCCAGGTCCCTATCTAACCTGACCTTGAATACCTTCAGGGATGGGGTATCCACAGATTCTCTGGGCAGCCCGTGCCAGCACCTCACCACCTTCTGAGTAAAGAATTACCTCCTAGCATCTCTCCTAAAGTTTCTGTCTTTTAGATTAAAGCCATCCCCTTTATCCTGTCACTATCATACCATGAAAAAGTCAGCCCCCTTCTACATGTAAACTCCCTCCAAGTACTGGAAGGTTGCAATGAGGTTGCCCCAGAGCCTTCTCTTCTTCAAGCTAAGCAAACTCAACTCCCTCAGCCTTTCTTCATAGGAGATGTGCTCCAGCCTTCTGATCATTTCTGTGGCTCTCTTTCTGGTCCAGTTCCAACAACTCTGCATCCTTCCTGTGCTGAGGCCCCAGTACTGCAAATGGGGAGTTCTGCCTAGAGGTTCTGGGACACGAAAGATATAGGAGGCATTACTGACAGCAAGACCAAGTCAAATAACTTGCTGAATAACTCAGCCTTTTCCATGTCTGTTGAAGCCTTCTCTTATTTATCAGATGGGATACACTCTCCTTTACCTTCCTGTTTTGAACACTTACTCTACAGAATCTCACCTTGTTATTTTTCACATTCCACACCGTTTAGTTCTATCTGCACCTTGTCTTTCCTGATTCCATGTCTGCATATCCATATGGTATCCCTGTGATCTATCTATCTATCTATCTATCTATCTATCTATCTTTCAGGCTATCTATCTCTGTTTCCTCTGCCTATACCTTTCCTTCTTTTCCCCGAGACTCAACATCAGTCCTTGCTCAGCCATGCNTATCTATCTATCTATCTATCTTTCAGGCTATCTATCTCTGTTTCCTCTGCCTATACCTTTCCTTCTTTTCCCCGAGACTCAACATCAGGTCCTTGCTCAGCCATGCTGGTTTCCTGTCTTGTCACAGGAAAAGTGAGAGTGAGTATGAAACAACGCGATGAAATGGACTCAAAATGTCTGTATTTATAGTCTGACAATTCATATATTTGCATATGAAAAAATCTAAGGGAGTGTTCTACATATAAAGATCAGTTATCCTGTTCCTCTACAGGTGAATGTCATTGACTTTGTTTTCTACCCTGGGGCTACACAACATTTCAACATCTCTTTGATCACTATTCTGACTCTCTTAGCAGTCACAAATTAGATCAATCAACTTCCTCTGTCAGGATATCCATACGTAAGCTTTGTTTTATAAATATTCTTTTTTCATTCTAATTGTTATTTTTATTATGTCTTATTATGTTTTATTTTTATTATGTAATTACCTTCTTAGAGTCAGCATTATCTAATGCTGAACATCATTTTATGGTGAGTAGATACGTGGCTTCTCCTGAAGCCTGCCAACAGTCCTTCTGCTGGCAATAGAAAAGCAATGTCAGGCATTCACTCATGTTCCTGAGCAAGAAAGCAGACAGAGTAATGTGGGACATGTTAACAGAAATAATACAAGACCATTAAGCTTCCTGAAGAGATGTGTCACAGTATTTTGTTACTGGTATTTTAATGTATTTGAAGAGATGTGCAACTGTCACCATCAACAAAGCAATCTTCCAATCACTGAGCTCCACCGAAGCTTCACACATTTTCTGTTACAATTCAACAAACTGAACTGAAAAATAAAATGATTACAGAATGTGTTTGAAAATATATGTGTATTTTTTTGGTTGAAACACTGTTCAGGTTTTGCTATGAACTTTGAAATGACATTAAGCCACCACGTTCAAAGAGTCTGGTATTCAGACCTTGCCTGAAGCTAGTGATAAAAACACCTTTCATCCTTATGAAGGCTGAAGGGCTGCTTTAAGTGCTGTGGAAGCAAGTTCAGCACCTCTTGATGTCAATTTTGTTATATGTAGGTGTATCTGTTTACACTTAGGACATACAATGCTTTAGTACATTCCAAGGCCAAAAGAATTCAAAAGCAATACTTGTTGAAAGCTTTTCTTCCCTCAGCTTATTTCTCTGAACTTAGCACCTCATTAGAAAGCATAATAGTATGTTTTCTACCCTAGGAATATTTTAATAAGGGCCGGTAACATCTATCAAGATGCTCTGAAGGTTATTTAGCACTTCCTCTTGATGTCTTCATTACATATTTAATGCCTAGTTGATTTCACATGCTATACTTTATCAGGTCTGTGCAATGAGGAGATTCACATATTCATTCACTGATTCTATATGCATCCCTAACTACTGTGCTGAGAATAGCAGAATATCTGCCTTTGTTTTTTTTCTGGAGTGCTGTTGGAATACATAGCTTCATAAAGATGATAAATAGAAGGATATCTAATCAGTTCACAGAATTCTGTCCCGCAGTTGCACTGTAGCCAGTAGTGTATCTTTGGAGAAGTTGACCAAAACGTCTCAGAAGGTGAATATTTTACCTTTAGTTAGGTGAGAGAATAACATATTTTTCCCTGTTACAGGTCTGGGAGAAGGAGCGAGCTGACATGTCTACCACAAAGAAAGGTTGCATGCCATGCTGTCAGGGCACCAGCTGTACCATGGTGCAGGATGTACTGATGCAGCTTCACTCTCCCTTTTGGTGTTCAGATTAGCTAAGTGTTTAATGATGGTGAAGTTCTCTTGGTGACCAGGCTGGTATTGCCCTTCCAATACAGCCTGATAGAATTTACGTGCTATTATTCACTGACTCAATTAAGTGCCAAGGAGACAGGAAATATGTGGCTAGAGAAGAAAATGAAGCCATCTTTGTTTGTTGGCTAATCAAAACCGAATGGCTTTTGAAGGCAGTGTGAAATGATCATTAATTAGGAGGGATGCCTAAATTTGAAGTTCAAAAAACACCTTGTACAAGCCAAGAAAAAGAAGCCTAGGGAGCAGAGATTGTTCCCTTTGCTTGGTGAGGCCCTTGTAGGCTTAGGCAGCACAAATCAGCCTGTATCTGAATTTCCTGTCATACTTTTGCCTCAGAAAGGAGAAGGTCAGTTGTTTCTGCTGATGTGGCTCCTTTTCCTCTATGTTATCTGTCAGTCCTGCTCTAGCTGTGGTGATCTGAGATTAGCCAAGGTGGTGAACAATGTGAGATGCACCTAGGAATGATATAAAATATAAGACAGGAAACAAACAAACAAACAATTTATTTCCAAGGTATGAAAAGTTAACAAAGCTTATATTTCCTAAGTATCAAAATCTGTATTCCTCATAGCACTCAGCGCCCTTAACTTACAATAGCTCTTTTCTTTGTTTTTATTGAAGGAAAAGATGGTCAATTGGGTGCAGAAGAGTAGATCTAGGATCTCCTTGAGAAGACGTATTCAGTATACAATGCTTGAAGTTATTATAAAAGTGAAAGGATATTCTGCAAACATACAAGCAGTAAAGCACTACTGCTTGTGTGTTTTCAGAGCAGAATCATGCAGTATTTTGAACCTTCAGGCTCAAGTCAGAGTTGAACCGCAGTTTTGATAATAAGAAATTCTGGCAGCAATGTGGCCATATATTAAAATAATTCTGAGCTAACCCAGCAAGCAATAGAGAAATATGGGAAAGCTGAGGAAAACATGAGAGCAAAACTAGAGTAATTCATAAAATAAAATATAATTTTCTAAGGGTCAAGCACTTCTCTCTTGGGAAATAAACACTTAAATATATGTATTAAAGATTAGCCTGAAAGATAGTACTCTGAGAGGGCATGCCAAAAACTCCATGTGATAATTTCCTGGAATTTCTGGATTGAAACAGATAAGAGCTACATGTTGACATCTGTGAATTGATGTGACCTTTTGCTTGAAAGATGATCAGACTCTGATCAGTGAAGAATCATGTTCAGAAGCACTTAAAACAGGCCTCAAAAATAAGAGTTAAATTTGGGGAAAAAAAAAAAACAACAAATAAGTGAATAAAAGCACTTCAGTTCTTCATAGATCAAAACTTTCTCACAGAAGAACTTCCTGATCAGGTTTACTGTCTTATTTCTACATATTAGTTCATATTAAAACGTATATACTTGTCATGAGCCTTCATGAAAGAAACACCTACATTTTCAAGAATTATGAATATGTAAAAAAGTTAGTCTTCTCTACAAATATGCCATACTTTGCATGCCGTCCTAGCAAATGACATATTTAATGCATTAAATCCAAAAAAGTGATAATATTGACAGGATCAATGGCATTTTAAGACACTGTGGTTTTGTAAAATATACCTCTAAATGATATTTACCATATACCATATTACCATCATTTTCAAAGAAATTTATAACAAAGTTTGAAGAACGTGTGCATTCTCCTTATTTGAAAGCTTAGATATTTTTGTTAGTCTCTTCCTTTCTACTGAGCCTCTATTATTTATACAAGGAATTTGTACAGTCTTGTTAAGCCAAAAAATGATGTTTTGCCAAAAATGTTAATAAAGCCAGACACAGCCTTAGTTATGTCTCCAGTACAGTGCTACTGTTGTCAGTCACAAATCCTAAGAGGAAACTGAATTAGAGCAGTGAGGTAGTTCAGTGTGAATAAAGGCAAAATGTTTGTAGGTGAGATGCTATGTAGGCCTTCATGTCTGTGTGGAGAAGTTTTAGTGTTCAAAAACAGAAGTGTAGGGCAAGAACATGACCTAAAGCTGAAGGCTGAAACTCAGTAAGATCTACTGATATGGATAAAATATCTTCAAATGAAATGAATCTCCTGACCTGTCACTCTAAAGATATGCCTAGTAGTCTTCCCACCACAAACCATCTACTCAGAGCTGCAGCTGAATTTAATTTATCACAGTAAACATATTTCTCTCAAACAACAGAACTGTAGCTTCATGAAATGAACTGTATTTGTGTAAAGATTGTCCTGCTCAGGGAAGTTCTATCTTTAAAGTTGCTCAGAGCTTTGCCAAGCCTTTTAAGGATGGAGATTTTCCAGCTCTCTGACGTATGTTTCAGTGCTCAACCACAGTTATTTTCCGCATGTTCTATTTTTTTTTTTTTTTTATTGGACCATGACTTCCTGTCTATTCATTTAGATCTCCGGCTCTATCATCTCTGTATTTCCCTGTAGATATCTTAAGGCTAATACTAGATTCATTTTCTTGATTTCTCTTCTGTATGCCAGAAAATCCTTGTCCCGTAGTCTCTCCCTTTATACTGGGTTCTTGATACTCCCCACAATTTTGATGATCCTTTGCTAGACTTACCCCAGACTGAACACATCCTTTTACAATGACAAATAGGTGCAAAACTGGACATTGATGTCAGGGACTTGAGTGCATCCTCCCTCCTGGAGGACTGAGCTGGGGCTCAGGGCCAGCTTCCTGCTGGGTACTAGAGGCAAGTGCTGCCAGACAACACAATGGGGACACCATAGCCAGGGTGATATTTTTTCCCTGTCCCCTGGGAGACGCACACTGTCCAAGACTGGGACTACTCTGTGGCTGATCCCATCTGCCCTGCTCCTAGTCTGGGTGTTAGGACAGCCATGGTTGGAAGGTCCACCTGGGGAAGATATCACTGTGCCCTGCACAGAGCTCCATGTATGCCCCCAGAAGAGCAGAGGAGCTAGAAATAATCTCATCATTCAGTATACTACATAAATAAATTGCTCTCCACCATAATAACTGTTGCACTCTGAGCCATTTCTTCATCCTTCTCTGAGGATACGGTACAAACTGGCCTGACAAAGGCTCTCTGTTAACATGGGTGTCACAGCAGTGCCCATTTTCCACCTTTTCTATACAACAGCAGCAGTGAAGTGTGTTTAGGGACACAATTCACTTTGTATCTCTTGCTTTTAATTACCAAGGTGCTAAAGAGAGTATCTAAAATAGTTGATAATGACACACACATTAAAGACCTGCTGGAGCATTTATTAGAAGATTATTTCTTTCTTCTATAACATGTCAGCGTCTATAGGGAGGATGTTTTTCCTGTTCCTTTTAAACAGAAAAATATTAGCCTTTGATTCTCTGGTTTCTTTTCATCTTCTTCTAGCTTAAAAAGCTTCTGGAAAGGAATAAAAAAAGGTAGAATAGCAAAGAAACCACAAAGGGAAGATATCAATAAGAAGAACTGCTGACTATTCTCTAAGCAGTTTCCAGGCAACTTTTAATGGAAGGTCAGGCACAAGCAAGATAAAGGAAGAAAAAACAAGACATTATTTCATACAATAAAGTGACTGTGAATGCTGCCAGTTACAGCGGAAATAGATTGGCCAGTCTGAGCACTTATTTACGTTTTTCTGTGAATACAAATGAAAATCCTGTATAAAGGGCACTATCAAATTTGAGCGGGAGTGTTAATTCCAGCAATAGGTTTGCATTACTTCTCTGAGAGGCTTTCATCACTGAATATGAGATGTTGACTCTGCGGTAATAACAGTCTGATTTGAATCTTTCAGCTCCTTCCTTCTGAAGATCTGTAATATCATCTGTCTTTAATTAATGATTACTTACATTTGTAGCTCTATGTAGATGGGGTATGAGTTATATAGATGAGGCAGCTGAAGGATACAGGTAGAGTGACTTCACCAAAGTTGCTGCAGCTGTCCTCAGACATCCCAATGCAGAGATTGCAGAGGCTAGAAGTATTCTTCCAGCCAAGAAGAGTCAGTCATATGTGCAGATAGACCTGACTGCCCAGCTCTTCACACTCCCTTTGCCAGACCCCAGTGGAAATACCAGGGCTGCTCCACATGTAATGTCTCCTCTCTTATTATATTGGCCTATAATGACAGAAGTGGATGTTGGTGCTATGGCAGTACATGTTGAGCCTTCCTACCAATATTCCATTACATTTATGAAATTTTTGAAAACAAACCATACATAAGAGAAACAGTAATTTTTTACAAAACTTGCTGACATGTAAAATGGATAATTTAAATACCCTGTCTCATAGAATCATAGAATCACTGAATAGTTTGGT
Organism: Odontophorus gujanensis; assembly: GCA_013399175.1. Taxonomy (NCBI): domain Eukaryota; kingdom Metazoa; phylum Chordata; class Aves; order Galliformes; family Odontophoridae; genus Odontophorus; species Odontophorus gujanensis. Next base: position 207,608 of record VXAB01003756.1, on the reverse strand, counting down.
TGGAAGGAACTCCAAGGATCATGAAGTTACAACCCCTCTGCCACAGGCAGGGCCACCAACCTCCAGATCTGGTACTAGACCAGGCTGCCCAAGGCCCCATCCAATCTGGTCTTGAACACCACCAGTATTGAACACCTCAATTTCCTGTACTGGGGGCCCCAGATCTGGACACAGTACTTGAGATTGGGCCTCATGAGGGCAGAGTAGAGAGGGACAATCATCTTGCTGTCCCCGCTGCCCACCCCTCTTCTGATGGAGCCCAGGATACCACTGGCTTTCTGAGCACACTATTGGCTCATGTTTGTTTTTTCATCCACCAGGATCCCCAGGTCCTGCTCCAAAGGACTACTACTCTCAAGGAGTTCTTCTCCCAGTCTGTATATGCATCAGGGATTATTCCAACAAAAGTCTCCTACTGGGATTAGTTACAGCTTCAGTGTCAGATTTAAAATAAATGCAGTTTTTAGCACTTAGAAGACAAAGCAGTATCAAACAGCACTTCAAAAGAAAAATACCTTTCGAAAATGAATGTGCAACACAGATCACCAATAAATTATTGCTATTATATACTGTGAAATGTTAGTTTGAAAAGCACCTTATTTAGTATTTGTGGCTTTGATTATGGAATCATAGAAACATTAAGGTCAGAAAAGAACTCTAAGACCATCTATTATCCAGCTACCAACAATATTGCTCATTAAATCATGTCCCTAAATACTACATCTACTCTTCCCTTAAACACTTCCAGGGATGGTGACTACACCACTTTCCTGGGCAACCTGTTGTTCGGAGTAAGGTTACTCTGTTGAGCATTGAAAAATCTCCATGTGAGAAGAAGGTCTTGAGCTCCCTTCTTTAATGACATCCCATTTTTCTCACTTGCCTGAAATATAGTAGTAGTAGAATGCTTTAGGTATGCTAACTTGCTTTCTACAGGCAGGAGAGGAGAAAGGAGAACTGAATATGCTTGAGATTTCAACAAGTTCCTGACTCAAGGTTATGTGGTAGAGTGGATCAAGCTGCTTGTTTGAACTTTATAAACTGTGCCCGTAAAATGATAGGGTATCATTGCATTTCCAGAAAGAATAAGGCTTGATGAAAAGAAAGTCATCAGAGCTAGTAGCAAGCAACACCATGTGCTACATTTCTTTTGTCAAGTTTACATTCATTAAGTCACAAATTGGGACTTAATGCTTCCTTGAGCTACAGCTGAAAACTCAATTACTTTGTCCTTAACTGTAGTGTGGTAATTTCTAACAACACACCTACAGAACACTTGTAATTGTAAAGTATCTTGTAAAACAGGATAAAAAAATCCCATCAAAAGCCTCAGTTCCCAACTTAAGTACCTTGTGAAGCTATAAAACTGCATCTTCCAGCCTGGCCTGTAGAAAGACTTCCAGGGGTAAGCTACTTCTGAATCCATCTGCTGCACTAACCTGTACTACATGCAGTACCATCTGAGTGATGTGAAAGGAAGATTTGCTTCTCTAAGGAACAACTTTGGCTCACTTTACTCACTGGGCAATATTTCTGTGGTTCTTCATGCATAGATAAACTGGATGGGTTTCCTCCAAGTCAAGCTTGTGACAGTACCAAAGTTCATGTTTTTTTTGAGATACTTCTTAGTTTTTCACAAACACAAGGCTATTCAACATGATTAAGTAGAACTAATGAGACTGAAATCTTTCACACCAAATGAAGGACATCCTGATAATAATAAAGAGGCAGAAGCAGAAATGAAAATCCCAATTGGGAAATCAGTGGGATTGCATAGTTAAAGGACTGCATTAACAGTAAGAGGAATAGGATTTGGTCTTGAATCAGGCAGAATATTTGAAAAGTACCTTGATAACACTTTGCTTACCCACCATATCCAACCACTCATTTCTCCTGTTAGTTATCGTCTTATAAAAAAATCCCTATCCTCTCTAAATCATTATACTGATATGCAAACTGCATGCATCCCAGTATTGTACTTATAAAACTTCTGTTTTCTTTCCTTGCTTTAATTTAAGATTGTGAAAACATTTTTGGTCACAATGTGGAAAGAATATCTTGAGGCCTATTCATTTATCTTAATTTAATGTAGTTTATGGAAATTATTTATCATGATTAAATCATACACAATTCAAGACAGCATTCCTTATATCTGATAGCTACACTTCTTCGTGCCTTCTCTTCTTTATCTGGTTTTAGTTTTGGGGAGATTAATTTGAGAGTTACTTGAGATTTTATTTTCAAAGAAATGATCTGCACCACAGTCAGCAGCTTGGCATCTTGGTGGGACCACAGAACGCGTTTGTTTCACAAAACTACTTGCTCGCTTGTTTCTGAAGCCAATTTAAAGCTCTCATCTCAGCCTCCATGAAAAATCTCGAGCATTTTGGAAACTCTCAGCTGGACCAAGGCTTTTATAGAGCCAACAAAGCTAATGGTGCCTAATACTCCTTGTAGCCAAGGAAAAAGCATGACTGGATGAAATTTCTGAGTGGAATTAACGACCAGAAAGAATGAGTTTAAGCCCAGTATAGGTTGGTTTTGGAGCAGATGAAAACATTTTAAAAACAATCTTCTTGCAATAACCAAAGGTGAGAAATTACAGCAATAATAACAGGAAATTTGGGTTTTCAACCAGTCCTTCGCAATAGGCTTTTAAGAAAATACTAGTAATGGTACATGAAGTAAGATGATATCATGGCTATAAAGACAAAGGACTGCATATAGAAGCAAAGAGATCCATCTTTCTAACTGTTGGATTCATGGTAACAATTAAAAAAAGGGTAGCATTTGGAGATGAATTATTTTAAACAGGATTTTAAAACATCAATAATTTACCAGTATACCTTTTAATTCCCAACCTGTGTCCTCATTCTCAAGTTCAAGTCTTTTCTTCTCTCTTCTATAACACCTTGTAGATGTTTATAATCACTGTAGGATTTATCTAGCTAAAACATTAATCTTTGTTTTTCCTTTCTACGTTTTGTTTTCCCTACACTGTACCAGAATATCATCCCATGGCTGCGATTGTGCTTGGCCTTACATCCCTCCCACCTTTTTGCAGAGAAGTGCATGTGGGGGATCTTATCGTAAGCCTCCTCAGGCTTCCATGCATACTCTGACCATTGTTCCATCATATTCCTTCCTTTCTTACAATTTTGTGCTTTGGTGTGAGCATGTGAGACAGTTCAGGGAGCTGTGCTGCCTCAAGGCAAACCTGATATTTTTGGAAGATTTAGTTTTCGGTTGGATCAGTTTCCTGAAAAACAGCACAGTGAGGTTTCATGAGCTGTAGTATAGTTTCATGGATTTGATGTGAAAAAGTATAGACTAGAAGTTGGGTTAAACAGGCACAAAAAAGAACCATTTTCTGCAAATTTTCTCCAAAATGTGGCTTTTCCTGTTCACCATACAACTTTTATTACTGCAAAATTATCTCCTTTGGTCTTGAAACACCATCCTATCATATCAGTGTTGCTGCAAACACTGTTTTGAAACGTGCTCCACTCAGCCCTTTCCTAAGCATACTTCATCACCTTTCCCTTTTTCTATTGCATTAAATACTTTATATTCAGGGCTCTTCCTGATCTTTTTCATCCTCATTCAGCAGTTCATAATCACTCTCAAAATATCAAATTTCTTCTCTTTTTGTGCCATACTGCCATCTCCCATCATATGCTGTTTCAAGATGCTCTTGCCCATGCAGTTACTCATGACAGGAAGCTTCCACGTATCTAAGCTATCATCCTCCCCAAGACCCCTCAAGACTCCTTAGGGCATTGATACCTACAAAAGGAAAAAAATAATAAAGAGAACAAATAGTTGGTGTTCTCAGGCTTTAGACTGGTGTCTCAGTGAACACTGTCTTACTGTATTCCATCTCATGCTAATAGCTTAATACACTTTTATCTTGCTGTAATACCTAATGCAGCATCCCAGTTCAGATCTCTCATGCAGGCAGAAAAGAAGGAAGGAGTCTACTATTCTATCTTTAATAACTACTCCATCTTTATATTAGTAACTATGGGGCATGCAAATTATCATCATGTTGATTGGTATAGTCCTAAGAAGAAGACAATAAGCATCAGTAAGAATTATTTAACCTGCTTGTTCGTGTTATAATCAAATGTAGGATTAGCATTAGAGAAAATGTCAATAATGTCATTCTTTACAACGTTGTTTATCACAATCTAAAACTTATAAGCTATGACCAAGAAGGTGAAAATAAATGTCAAAAAAAAAAAAAAAAAAAAGGAGGAAATTCAGGAAGACACCAGGAGTTTCACTGTTCCATGGGTGAAGCTGAGAGACAGATTTTCAATATGAATGCAGGAGCTGATATCCAAATGTCCCATATCTGCAGCTGGAGCCAGGTCTTTGAAAACATTCCCATGGTGTTTGCTGTGGCATATGGCCTGATTTTCTAAATGCTTTTGAATATTTGTCCATTTATGCATGTGTTCCCAAATAAATCTGGAATGTTTTAAAAATCTGGGTACAATTTGGTAAACTAAGTACTAAAAAGTACCTAGTGGGACATCTCTGCTAAGTTAAAAAAATACTGGGATTTGAATTTGCTTGGGAGTTTTACAAACTATGATTTTAAAATGAATGATAATGGAATTAATCTATATAAAATAAAACTTTCAGGTCAGGAAGATATTTTTTTAATTAGACAGGCTTCATTGTGGGCTAAAGAAACTTGTTTCTCTGCTCCAATGTTTGTTTTTATTAAGCCATTTTGTATGTAATGATGTGGTGATATGTTACTGTGGATGTAACACTAAATATAGCATGAGAATACATGTGCTATTTAAAGTGATCATTCAAGGGTGGATAGTGAGGGCTGCACTTGCTGTATGTGCAGCAACCTATTTATAACGGACATATAGGATGGATTTAGTGTACTAACAGTGAGTATTTGAACTGAAGACTTGTAAGGACATCATGATTTGATAATAAACTAGAGTATCTAAGATATATAAAGGAATACTGAGAACACAAAATTATGTTTGTTTGGCTTTTTTTTCCCTATAGTAAGAAAGCATCGTTGGATTGATTTCATTTTTCACCTAGTCTTAGTAGTCAGTATTACATGCGGACGTGAACTTTCAATTTATGGCTAGTGGCTTTTGGCACTTGTGGATAAATCAAGTGAAGTCAAGTGACTCTTCAGCCTGCCAAGGAGCCACATGTTAGAGAATCAAGGTCTGGTATCTGTTTTCTGGGAGAAAAAGAGGATTTTTGTTTGTTTGTGTTTGTTTGTTTGCAGAGACTGCTTTCTCTCTCTTTGTTAGTAACGTCTGAATGCAGTTTGTTACAGCTTTGATAAATTTCCTTGACCCTGCTTTTTCCAAATAACCAGATAGAGAAGCTGAGAAACTACTTTCTCACATATGACTTAAAAAATACATCTCTTCCTCTCACACAGGCTTTTGTACAGGCATCTTCCATACTGTTCTGCTGCACTTTTTTTTTACCTTATCTCTACTACTAACATCACTGAGATGTCAGTTTTCTTCACAAAGAATTTAAATTTGGCCATAGGTTGTTGATTTTGAATACTGAATGTATTTGAAGAAGGCATATGACTTGCAAGTTGATCTGAGAGACCAACATGTGTTGAGGAGTTTCATTTCCCTGTTATAAAAGTAATGACTTGGTTTGTCACAAGTTAAATATTTTTTTTGCTTGCCTGGAAAGCTGGAACATGAAAAATCATGAGATTAAAACTGTACACAACCCTGACTTCTTCATCTGTGTATCCTTCTGAAGCAAATCATTACAAATGTAAATGTGAATGCAACTTGAGAAGCTATTACAAATGTAACTGGCAAATCTATAGTTAACAATCTTTTGAAATATCATCTATATAAGTAGTAATGCAGATTTTTGCTCTTAGTTGCATAATTCCTTCAAAAATCATATGGATTTTCTTGTCCTCCAGGAGAAAAGATAGCACAGAAACATACCAACTACTTTATGTAAAGTCCAGGATGTTTCCAGGAGCATACAGAACTTCTCCAATTTGCACGGCACTTCTGTCTCTCCAGTGAACCCCTTTGTCTAATGCAAGGACAATTATGCAAGGAGAACTTAACATTTCAGAACCCTGCTCAGAGGTAATGTCTTTTGCTGTCTCTGTGCATGACACTGACCAAGAGACATTGTTTCTCAGGGCTGCTAATATTACAGTTCCAATTTTTCTCAAGCTAAAGTCAGAAGAAAGATTATTTTCAGGAGATGTCCGTTCAGAGTTGAATACAGTCCATCAAGAGAGGCTTCTGGGGCTGGATGGTCAGTAAGAAGAACTGAGCATACCTTTGGAAGTCTGGTCCCAAATGTACCAAGGAGAGTGTAACCAGACTCACAGGAAACTTGAGGCAAAGGTTGGAGTGGGATCCAGGCTTCATTTCCAGGTTTCTCTGGCCCAAGAGGAACATTCCTGTTTACTCAAGAGAAGCATGCTGTGTTCAGCTGCAAGCGTAAAGGAAAACTTGGTCAATGCAGATTTACCAAGACTAGTTTGGCGAGGATGCTGGACAAAAACATCAGTTCTTCTCATGTGATTTAATGACTGCCAGTAATCAAGGTGAAGCATGTTTGAAGTTTTTTTTTTAACAGGATATATTTAGTTAAAGCTAAAACATTTTCATCAGGATGAAGAACTTTCTGAATAAGAGATGGAAACTTCATTTCTAATGCAGTCATAGGAACATACCTGTCCCTACGACTAGGGCTAGCACTTGGACTGTCAGAATGCAACATCCCTTTAACTGTAGGCATAAAATCTTCTGACAGTGTTCCTTTTCTGTAGAGGGTCTTGAGTTTGGTCTGAAGTGACAACCACACAGAAGTCTAGGTGAGGAGCAGTAGCTCCTGGGAGCAATGCCCAAAGGAGAGCATGATGAGGCCTCCAGGCCTGGGTCAGCCTAACCAAATGCAGGCACAACAAGTGTGCTGAAAGCTGCTCCAGACCTTGGCAACACCAACAAGAAATACTTCTCAAACCATTTTCAGATCTTTAAATGCTTTTTCTGACTCCAGTCTGTGCACTGGAGGAAACGTGAGGACAAGTTCTCCTTTTTGTCATCCAGACAATTAGGTGACCATTTACAACTAGCTCAGCCCTGCCACCTGTGTCTGAAGGTGGCTTGGCTTCACAAAACTGAGTTTTGTGGTCTTCCCACTTTCTGAGCATAAGCACTCCCAAAACTTTCTTCAGAATTATTTTTTAACTTAATGCATAGCCAGGTCTCATGGAATGCTTGAGAATTACTATTGTGAAGGAAGTGAGGTTTTCTTCTTTTAGAAGATGATTTGCATCTTTCCTCATCTCCTTCAGTACAGATCAGAATAGAGAACAAAGCAAATGAAAGTCTGAATAGAAAACACTACTCTTTCATTAAAAAATAAATAAATACAGGGGCTAATTACATGATTTAACATTTGAAAACTTTGCATTCCTCCTCCACTTTGGAGAGTAAAAGGGTCTATTATCATTTCCAGGCCAGATGTTTCAGTTTATTGAGCCTGTTTGATCCCTGCACCTGTCTAAGACCAGCAGTTGCTGGATTAGTGTAAGAAGCTGAATTAAAAAATATGGACAACTGTTACTGAACAAGTGAATGGTGTGAAAATGAGCAGACTTTTGGTATAAAGGATTTACTGTTTGTGACACAAGGCAGTACACATCATTTATAGTGCAAAATGAGCACGCAGTGTTCATTCTGCATGTCCATGTGCTGGAATATACATTACAAAGTGACAATTACAGGAACTTCCAGAGAGGGAAAGAAAGGAAGAGGGGGAGTGAGGGAATCAGGGGACACATTACACCATCCATCTGTGAGACAGCCGTTCAGTTACAAGGAATTATATATTATTTCTGGTGGATTATGCTGATTATAAGAATAAGAATTTGGTTCCTGCCCCCACAGAAAACATTGCTGTACGTCCTGAAGGAAGCAATGGCTTTTCACTTGCCCCTTCTCCATGTTACGGCTCTTTCCTCTGCTCCCTGATCCCTCACAAATAACAATTGGATAAGTTGTCTTTCTTCATGTTATTTGTTTTTGTACCATGTGACTTGGGGAAGTTGTTTCACGTCTGAGTTCCTTTCAATACTGCTGCAAGTTTGGTTAGCCATACTTGGCGAAGACCAAGATCTGTCTTGTCTGGTGACCTTTCTCTGACAGCTGTGTGATTAAGCAGATGGCTAATATTCGTACATCAAAACAAATCTGCCTCTGGTGCGCTAACAGCAAGAGTTAACTTGTTGGAAAGCTGTTTCACAAAATACCATTGTAAGAATTAGTTTTGCAAAAAAAGAATAATAACAGAAGCAGGCCTGTGATTTTCTGAATCATGTTCAAAATCCAATAAAGAATGGCATATTGTGATTTGCATTTGCAATCAACTGACTTCTACCAACAAATGTAGACATTTTTCTAGTTTATGTCGCCACTGAGCTACTGCTTATGGTAAAGTGAAACCAAGCTAAGTGAAGAAAAATGCCTCCTCTCCTGAGTGAGGTGGGTCTTGGAGAATATGTTGCAATCCACACAACCTGAAGTGACTTGGTTCCTACCCTTAGCATTGCCAATGAAAAATCTTGCTTCTATCGGATACCTTCTTCAACATTACTGCAAAATGACTGCCCTCTGCAAAGGCAGATTGCTGAGCACAGTCCCTGATGTGTTGATGGTACAGATATTCTCTAAATTTGGATGATGTTCTATGTGGAGAAAACTTAGAAATCAATTACTTACGGATTTCCAAAGATATGTTTATGTGCCCTCTCTTTCATTGCTGTATTTTACTGATGTAGATTCCTAAACTTCATGACTTCCACTGGGCAAGTGCTTAAAAACCTGCAAAACTCTTGTTTATAGTCAATTACAACAAACAAAAAGCAAAAAAAGCACATTCCCAAATGACTTGTGTTGGTGCAGTCAGACAACCACAGTTTTGTTCTTCAGCATATTGTAAAAATTCACACACACAGCTGATCAAAAGACAGAAGCTTAACATAAGTCACCATTTAAGCATCTTGATGTAAAGTCTTCGAGGAACGAGGAAAAAGTTTTTCATTCAGTTTAAAGAATGTGTGCCTTATTAACTACCTACTAATATGATTATTAATGGTGTTTTACGGGGATACATTTACGAGTTTTAACTATAAAATGGAAAAAAACAAATTTTTTCATGCACTTTTCCTGGTTTTTGCTTTTGCCTTTGAAGTACTTGCTATTTTTAAAGCTTTCCTGCATTTCTATATTTGTAACTTGTGCAAATACACACACAAATATAACTACGTGCAGAGTTTGTCTGTGTATTTAATCTTGTACGTAAAATAATGTTTTCTCTTTTCCTATCTTTGTACCATAATGAAAAACTATTTTACTGGACAATTGATTTTACATTTTAATGCTGTTTTCCACAGGAAAAACACGGCTCTTATTTAAAATCTTTTCAAAGGCTTACTTATTGTTCCTGAGGGTCATGATAGCCGAGGTAAAGGGTATGTGATACAAATGTAATGCAATTGGCTAAGAGAAACTTTGGTGTAATTGCCCTAAAAGTGATTGTTTCATATGAAAGTTAAGGAAAGGATAAAGGAGTAAAATGCTGTCTTAAATGTCCTAAATTCTGTTCTCAGATATCTTCGTGCAGTAGCACTTCTGGGATGCTGTCTTAAAGTAAACAAGTTGGGGGTTTTTGTCTGGTGTTACCAGGGATTTGCATGCAGATGCCAACAGTACAAGGCATACAGAAAATACTCCACTAGTCTAGTGCTTCCAAAATCATGTTTGATTTCTCCAAAATAATTTACCCACAATGCTATCTGCTTCTGAACTCATCCAGAGTATCCTATTTGCATGAAACAAATGGTTTTGTGTTTTGACAGCAGCTTGCAGACATGCCAAAGAGTGATTTCTCGGCTCTAAGACAGTTTCTGTGACTCCAGCATAGCTTTTATGGTACTATTTTCAAGTGGTGCAGTTAGTTTGAGCTTTTGGAAATCAGAGGCACATATGTTCTCCTTGTTGGATCAAACCCTTGTGCCCTGACGCATCTATGAAGAAGCTGCTGAATACATGCAAGCTGAAGGTCAACTGCTAATAATCATGATAATACCCAAAGGTCCTGTGTTATTTGTATTAGAATATGAGAGCTGATCAGCTTGCTGTAATGTAAATGAGAGCTGGAAATTAATTACTGATTCGTAGTGGTCACTGAGGCTATAAACTCTGTTTGTTGCTCTAGCATATTTTAAGCATGTTCAATTCCCAGCTAAACTAAAGATGCAATATGGAAAAGTAGCTGCTAGCTGTGATTATGCACTTCTGCAGAGGAGGGTGAATGGAACCTGAACACAGAAAGGTTTCCAAAGGACATGTCTGTGAGAAGTGCTTCCTGGGAAAGAGTCATATGGCACAAAATAGTCATGCGCCCTTGAATTGGAGAGAGTGGTGAATGAGGCTGTTGTGAAACAAGTAGTGCCTTTGTCAGTATGGACTTATTTTCACTTAAAACTACCCATACAGCATTTCTTGGAGCACTGAGCCCTCTGAGGGACAGCTGAATGACACAGTGCCTTTGAAGATATGGTTGTATCACTGGCAAGACATTGTTAGACAAAATATTAAGCTGGCCTGTCTTGTATGTCACATAGCTCTGCTTTAGGCTGTGTGTTAGACCTTAATGAAAATCCATTGCTTTTGTTGGCCTATGGCTAATCCAGGCAGAATAGGAAGGGGAGATTCACAAATCCTTCCCTGCATGGAAAAGACGAAAGGTGCTGATGTTGACATTCTATGATTTCTCAAAATTCTTTACTATGTGCAAATGAAGAAAAAATGAGCAAGCAGACAAACCTACCAGCACCACCATCACAAAAGCAAATGAAAAATTTAAAAAAAAAAACAACAAAGGAACGTCATTGTGTGTACTGAGACTGAGCTACAATCTCAGAAACTAGAGACTCATTCTGTCACTTTGCACTTGTGTTTAAATTCACCCTAATCCTTCCAACGCAGTGTTGAGTAAAAAAGAAGTAAATAGTTCAATGCCAAAATCTCCTGGCTTATAGGATTACTCTGTGGTAAGGAAACATCCTGGATCCCTCTACTGGGGAGTGAGTGGGAAAAGAATACCTCTCTGGAATGGGTGAAAGATGGATGAAGACCACAGGGTAACAACGTGTACTTTGCTAGATGGATTTCTTTCTCCTAAAGAAAAGAGAAAATTCATGAATCTACTCAAGTGTATTAAACCAGTGCATACTAGGATGAGCAAGTGTGTCTTTTCCCAGAGTGTATTTAAGAGTTCTGTGAAGTAATGACACTTGTAATCAAAGAAATACTCAAGACCTGGTTAATGTCAGCCATTAACCACCATTAACTTATATAACTCTGAAACATTTCAAGTATAATTAACATGAAGCAAAGTTAAAATCAGCACACGTTCAGAAGCATGTCTCTCCTGTAAGACCTCCTGTTTTTCTTTGAAGTTTGTATTGGTGAGTAGTCCTGCAGCACTAGGCTGTTTACATCAGTTTATCTTTCAAAATTGTTCAAGTATAAGTTCCCAATTTATTTATAATCAGCCTGACAATGAATTTCAGCAGTCTGAACAAAACAGCATCATTGTCACAACGGAAACCTAAGCAGGCTGAAGCTAGGTAGTAACAGAACAGATACAGTCTTGTAGAAAACTCTAAAATCTTAGTGTACCTGGTCTATAGTGCATTAGTAGAGTTTTGTCATTCCAGAAAACTGTTTTTAAAAAATTCTAAGTGGGTGGGATAGACAGTGAGAAAAGACCTGCTTCAAAAGTCACAAATAACAATGTATGGCAAATGCTTTTTATGGCCCAGGGCAGTTTAAGTGAAATTGGAAGCAGCTGTTTCCAATTGGCCACAGAAGTAGAGAAGCAGAGGGTGTTGGGTTTTTTTTTTTTTTTGTCTGTTCACTTGTTCTAAACTGACCTATGTATCATTATCTGTTCAGAGATCATCTGTCGGTGAGTAATTTTTTCATGACTTGTTAAATAATATATGAGGTTAGATAGAAAAGATTGAAATATTGGTTATCTCTATTTTATTAATATCTTAGTATGCCTTTTCAGTTTTAGATGGGTGAATTGCTGGGTTTCTAGGTTCTACTTGGGAGGAATGTCAGGTTCAATCAGCTTAAGTACATGTGAAATCACCTTTTGAATTGCTTACTGATGCTGATTTAGGGAATCCTGAGAGGAATATGAATCTGTATCATGTCATCGTAGCAATGGCTGCACCTGTGATTGTGAAATGCACGCATGAAAATGTTACTTCATATTAGGAAGCGTGTAGGAAGTAGTGTTTACTTTGTGCAAATTATACCTTATGCCTGCAGTTTTCTGCATATTTCAACAGCAATTTTAGGACCAAGCCATGTAGATTATGACTAACAAGGTCAATGTGAAAACTTAGAAGGTGCTGAAGCAAGTAATGAAGTCTTTTTATTTTTCATTTTTCAGTTCTCATTTTTCATTTTATTTAGTGAGACTTGACTTTGTTAAATATATTTGTATTATAAATCTATCTTTTTGTAAAAACTTTGCCTTGTTTTTCTTCTGTGAGTCTTTTGACCTGATGTTTATGTATGCAGCTGACAACTGCTTTCTATGCTGAGTGGACATGTTGCAGCTATCCTGCTATTTTTATGGTTCTCATGGTGCAGCTTGCAATGCTAGCATGTTTATTTTCTCAGTATAAGAAGGACAGCTGAGTAACGTGACTATTCTAGCCCAGATCCATAAAAGCACCTGGAGAGAAGGAAAAGTAAGCTATTAAGCATCATCTCAGAGAGACCAAGGGGTCAGAAGTACTCTTCATATTCTCACTGAGGCTCTGCCACTGTTCAGTAAGGACTATCAGGTTAATGGGGTCAGAGAAAAAACAAGCTCTTGTCCAGTGGTCTGGTCAGGGAATCCCTCCATAGAGAGAGAGGGCCCTGTACTCTGGCCTTGAAGTGCAGATCTTATTTTCATTAGGTGTTGATGGTAGGAACTGTATGTCAGAACAGAACTCTCTCCTATTCTACTTTGATCTCTAGTGAATGTACTTCTTTAGTTATGGATTCACTGTCCTGCCTGCACGACCTTGGTCTGACTCACCTGTTAAGTTGGAGGCTGAGCAGTGTCACAGTCCCTCACGGATAGTGGAGCACAGATGTTCACTTTCAGAGTCCACAGGCTAGATATGGAGTATTCAAACCTTCTTAAGGGCCTCCCATTTCCTAACTCAATGTGGTGTTTTTCTGGAGAGCAAGTCGTCAAATCCCACCCAAAAAGCGCTACCTCCTGGTAGAAGGTGTAGGCAATGAAATCCCTGGCAGTGAGAAAGCACTTAAGCAAGATACAGCAGCAGAATTTCATAGATGCCTTTGCTCATCAGCATGGCATTTTACTGCTCTCAGCCACCAAACTGGATTTCAGGGTGCATGTGAACTGCACTTCTATGTTTGTAATCCACTTTCAGGGCTGATCTCACGAAACATCTGTGAGAATTGACATAAAGGGCCTAATTTAAGGTCTCCCATGGCCAAAATCTAGCTCTCCAGTACTGTTCTGCCCTTTCCTCCAAGGAGAGTAAGCATAGGGAAAGAATTACACTGAAGGTAATACAATCCACAGGGGTACTAAGCAAAATTTATGCAGACCATAGCAAGGGCTTGCTGGGTCAATGGCAACTCCTCATGACTTTTGAACAGCAAGTAACAACCCCCCTGCTATCTATCTGTAACTGATCACAGCCGCTCTGTAACAGTAGCTTGTACAGCTTCATCACAAACAAACTGCTTTAAGTAATCTTCATAAGTGAAGATAACCCTCATTACGGAGGTGAAACATTTGGACACCCAGACATACACTGTAGGTTGCTTCCACTGTGAGTAGACTTTCTGAATCCGTTTTGTGATCAAAATACATGTTTTTAGAGTAGAAGGAACAACAAACAGCCTCTGTCATAACAGTGGGAAGATGCCATTAACTAAAAAGCAACATAGAAAGCATTTTAGATTTGGGCTTACTAAATGTAGTGTAACATTTACCTGCTACAAGCCAGAGGTCAATGTCTCTTCACTTCTATCAAATGCTGGCTATGAGCAAAAACTTAGTTCCAGTGTTCTTTCTTTGAACAGTGCTTCCATTAGCAGAAATGCTGCTGTTTCTAAGTGGTTTTCCTGTTGAAACACATGGACACTGTGCTTAAGTGTTTTAGATCTTTTAAAACATGAAAAATGAAAAAAAACAAACAAAAAAAAGCCAACTTTATAAGAAGAACATCTCCTTGAACTTAAACATTTTAGGCAGAAACTTTCAGATGTTGGTGGCATCACAGATGATAGAGCTTTGGGCTTTAGGCTGGAGATGAAAAAGGCTCTCGTTCCTTCTTCTGGGCTTCTGTTCACTTTGCACTGAAGTATCCGTCACTCATTTATGCTTAAAACTGAAGTAGGGATCCCATTCTTTGGTGTGTGTTCTGTCAGATGTTTCTAAGTGGGTTGGTTAATGTGGCCTCACTTTTGGAAAATCCAGGAGATTCATCAGCTGTCTTTCTGCCATTTCTGGATACATCAGCCCAGATGTAGCTTCCAGCCTTTTGGGCGTAAGGAGACTCTCAAGTAGAACAGAGCTATGAACTAGGAATACCTTCTTGACCCTCAGCAAAGGTTTGCTACAACTGCTGAGCAAGAGGTTTCCATTTTTCTGTGCACAGCATTACATTTTAAACTAAACAGAAAGGTTATTAAGCACTACCATGTAAACCTTATTTTGTGTGGTCCTTGCAAATGATAAAATTCTCTTCAGGAAAACATCTTCCACATAGTATATACAGTTGTATATGCTTCCATGTTTCTGCCTCTGAAAATTTCTACAAGGACTTCATTTGTTACCTGATACACAACTTGCAAAGGTTGTGTATAGCTTCTATGCAGTTGAAGTGAAATATGGGCTCCTTTTTATTTTCTCTTGTTTTGGTTAAGATTTGCCACTCAAGATTGTAATTCTATGGCTCAGTGACAAAAAACAATTTTCTCTTTTCCTGAATGGCTTTTGAAAAATGATTCTCAAAGATGATAACAGTCACTTTTGTTCATGTGCATGTTTTCAAAAGTAGTAGCAAATAATTAAAAATATGAACACAAAGTTGAGATGTTCTAAAGCTGAAAAATTACAAGTTTTTTTCTTTTTTCCATGGGAAACATCATATTTTGTTCAGAAGAATTAATCTGTAAATGTGTCCTTTATGTTGTTTGTAGAAGCCCTTCCTCTGCATAATAAAGTGTATATAAGAACAACATTATAGCGGAAATCAAAGTGATTCTAAGCCAAGGTAAAGGTACTTTTTAAATTGTAAGTAGCTGTATTAGAAGATATACCAGTATAGTTGTACTTTGATTCATTCTTTCCTTTGAGAATAAATGCTATTCATGTTTTAGTGTTTTGATATAGTCAACCTCATTTGGAGGTATTCAATGTTTTTTGTATGGCAAACCATCTAACAGGAGCTACTCAGGTCTTTATGAATAGAAACTCAATTTCTTAAGTATAATAGAGCTGTTCATTGGGTTTGTCCTTGTGTTCTATCGTTGAAATTCAAAATATATGTTCGTAAACAAAAAGTGGCATTATTCAGTCCACATCCAAAAGGAATAGAAAACGAAACATTTCTGTATGATGGTAGAATGAGACTACAAATACGTGTAACAAAAAGGAGAAGCTTTTCTGTAACGTGGTATAAAAAGATACAACAAACAGCATGGAGTCTATAATACAACAGCTCTAAGAAATACGCTACGTATTTTGCTAGTTTTCTTAGCAATGTTTTCCATATGATACTGAAAATCTGAACAGGACAGTCAATGTCAAAACAGCTAAACAGTATTTTTTTTTTTTTTTTTTTTTTGTTCTCGTCAACAGTTTACGAACTGGTTCGTCTCTGTTCCATGACTAATGGAGCAGGGGGACCCACGGACCCATACTCTGGAAAGGGGAAATGATGAGGGAGATGGGCCTAAAAACAAAAAAGTGGCAACAATCTGAGGAGGAAAGCTAATTTACTAAATATAATACAGGAATGCAAGTTAACACAATATAATACAATATAATTGGAATATAAGCTAATAAATCAAATAAAATGAGAGAGAGGTTGTCCGAAAATGGAAGGCCTTACTCTAATGCTAAAGGTGAGATGTCTAGGGAGCATGCACTGCAGTTCAGCAGAAAAAGGGCCATCTCATGACATTCAAACGTTTCTATCGTTGCCTCTGAATGGAAAACAGAATCAGAACACTGAACAGTCCTCTAGGGTATGTAGATCTCTTCTGAGACACGTATACCCAGAACTATGGACTATTGCTCCATGGAATTGGAGCATTAACTCTTTAGCTCCCAGTGCACTACATTATGTTATGATTTGGAATACTGATAACAAAAAAGCATAAAACAGTGACAATTCTGAAAAGAGAGGACTAGACTTAAGAATGATTTGCAAATTTAGTCAGTAATTTTCCATGATTTTAAATCATGGCAGTTCTGAGTGAGCTGTTTGAAAAGGATCTAGTGTTGCACAGTAGAAGCCTGAAGAGTTTTTCGCTAACTTCAGAGAAAAAAAAAATAAATTGCTAGAGGTATAATAGCTTAGCTACGTGCAATGGAAATAACCTATTCCTACAACTTCCTTTGTTCTAGTGAGGTTGAATCTAATGGTAAAAAAGTTGGCTAATTATTAAAAACTCATGGACAGTAAGATTCTCCTAACATTTCTCTTGCTGCTGGTGAAGATGTCAGGTGCCACTAAGTAACATGGCTACAAGCTGCACCCTGCAGGAACCTCATTGGCTTTCACAGAATTGTAGGACAGCTGAGGTGGGAAGTCCCATCTGGAGATCATCCATTCCAACACCCTGCTCAAGTCATGATCACCTAGTTCTGGTAGTCTAAAATTGTGCCCAGAGAGGTTTTGAATACCTTTGAAGAGAAAGACTTCACAACATCACTGGGCAACCACTAACCTGTGGGGTTTCACATTAGGTACTCAACATACTCACACTCCTGAACTCTAATGGTTGTTCTCACTTCATGGTGTGGCACTCATAAGCTGGTCTGACCGAAGGAAACAGAGGAGGCTGTTCCCATCAATTCTTAGTTCTTCATAGAATCGTTAAGGTTGGAAAGGGCCACTAAGATCACCTAGTCCAACTGTCAACCCACTGCCGCCATACTCACTAAGCATATTCATTCATCTGCATGGCTCATGGCAAGCTGTGGTCCCAAGGTAGGTTTCCCTATGCTACCAGACATGGAGCTGCTGACTTTCTGCTCCTGGAGCTCTGTTTTGAAGTGAGGCTGGCATCTACTGTTATGCCTCTTTGAAACTGAGCAAGTAAAAGGTATGGGAGATTTCAAGGGCTCCTGTTAGGAAGAGGAAGTCTTAAGCAAATAATTGGGCTATTAGGAAAGGTGGTGACGAATTACAAGATTCTCAGAAAACTACATAGTCTGTAGCATCAAACCGTTGCACTGGTTTCATTGGTATGAAAGGCCTCCTTTAGCTTTTACTGCCCTCCCCAGCCTTACTGAGGTGCACCATGACTGTGCAAGTGAAGGCTTCTTCCTATAAACAGCATGTCTATAAACCCAGAAATCACACTGTTTTGTCAGGGATGTTGCCTGAAACAAAGTTTCGTCATAGCAAATCTACTCTCTAGCTTGCTTAGTGTAAGACGTATTACTCCCAGGAGAGCAAACACAGAGATCAGCCAGATAATCAGTGCTTGGTTTAGTGGGATCTTTGGATGCCGCGCAAGTGCAGAGAGAAGGATATCCTTTCTTCTGAAGAAGGCAGTGGTGGTGGAAGGCCTTGAGGCAGAATTGCTGTAGCAGGACTGCATTACTTATCTCTGCTTCCCATCAGAGGAGTAAGAATGAAACTCTCGCTACAGAGTTTCCTCTCAAAATGAAGATTCAATGGCCCATGGATTATCAGGTGTCTGTCTAAAGCATTTAGCCTGTGGCAGGAAAAAATAAAAGAAAAAGGGCTAGGAAATACAAGTTTGATATTAAAACTAATATGAAGCAAATCCCAGCTCATAAGTTAATTGATTAAAAGGTTAATTCTCTTCAAAACTAGTCAGAGAAAACAACAGTCAGAAAACTGTCTATCTGGAAACAAATAAACAAAGCAAAACAACAACAAAAGCAAACATTTAACAAAGAAGTGAATATCGGCCAGATTTTATACTTCCCCTTTAGGCTTCTTTTCAACTATCTTGCAGATAGGTCATAATACATAATGCCTCAACAGTCACATAATTCAGGCGTGCAAGACCTGAGCCATTTTGTAGGATTGCTATAAGTGTTTCATTAAGCAGGCTATCATACTGCCAGCAGGAACAGTGTAAACATTACCATCCACCATGGAGTGAAGAGAACAGAACCAGTATGTCATGATCATACAGTCCTCACAGAGGTACGTATTAAAGAAATAGAGTGGTGTAAAATGAAAAGTTGAGGAAGGTGGACAGGCAACAAACCAAAGATGGAAACCTTTTTGACTTTTGTGAGCTACTTACTGAGTGCTTCTTACATGCTAAAACTGCAGTGTCTTCCTTTTAACAGTGAGTGTGGATCACAGATAGCAGTTTGAAGAGTTGGTAGTGTTAGCACATCTCTTGTGAGTCAGCTCATTGCCATTTGTTTGTGATCTTTGTGAAGTTTTTAATTGCTTCTTAAATATGTATAGTAAAGGAAACACACGATCTAAGAAACAGTGGATGTGGATTTGTGCTGACTTTAGTACAATATATTTTTTTTGAAAAATCAGTCCTGGGATGGAATAGATCCCACTGTGAACCTTGTTCCTCCCCTCAAGCTTTTGACCTTGAGCAGGTTCTGCCAAAGATAACCTGTATGATATGTTCTGTGCTGCCTCTTGTAGGGTCAGAGCGAGGCATTTGATTACATGCTTCCTGGAAGCAGGGAAGAGGGAAATGCAAATAAATGCAAATATGCCCCACAAACAGTTCTTCCTCCCTGCTGTCAGAGGGTTGCTCTGCCAGCAGTGTGTAACACGAGTGTGCTTTAGGTGGGCTACTCTTCCAGATACACTTTGAGTGCATGGAGAACAACTGGTATGACTGGAAACAATATGATCACCACAAGACCACAACTCACATACCACAGAGAAACAAAGCCCAACCCTTCCAGGAGGTATTGAACTCACACTGTCTGTTGTTTTCTCCCTACTCCTCTCTGTAAGTCATTTCTAAGTTTCAAATGATTTTTTGTTATTACTGGGGGTTAACAAGCATAGTTTCCCTTCTCCTTTTGCCATTAGGGTTTTTCATGTCTTATTATTTTGGTCTCTAATCTTTCTGCCCTTTGTTGAGCATTGCAGCTGTTCTGCATAAGTTTGATCTATCTCACTGGGTATACGTGTGGATGAAACTCTCCAAATGCTTGTGTTCTGCTTAGATGTTATCAGAAAGACATAGCAGCCTTGACCTTTCACATAGTTCAGTTCACCATGAATGGTGGCAAACCCTGTACCTCAGCCACATAAATTTCATGCCTGTAACGTCAGCTGTTGTGATGCAGAAGGGCATTTTATCTCCCTTAGTTTTGATGTCTTAATTTGGTTACAAGGCTTTCCTGGAAAGTGTTCTTTGTATATTGTTGGCCCCAGTTTGGGGTGTTTGCAGGACAAGAGTGCAACCCAGATGCTTTCATTTGTAAAGTATAAGCTAATTAGCATTTTTAATGGGTTTAATGGATTACAACAGAGTCTTATAGAAAATGCTTCTTATCCAACTAGTAATATCTGGGAACATAAATTAGCAGTTTCTATGCTCGCCTGTAATTGCATTAAATCAATCGATGTCTGAGCTAGAGCAGTACCTATGTGAATCCGTTGATGAAAGCTGTTACAGCTTCCACTTGATTCTGTCTCTATCGATATATGTTTATACTTGTGATGGCAAAAGCACCTGCATGTTGCTGTTTGTGCTCATGTGCAGTTCTCATTTAGTTTTGG
Organism: Odontophorus gujanensis; assembly: GCA_013399175.1. Lineage (NCBI taxonomy): Eukaryota > Metazoa > Chordata > Aves > Galliformes > Odontophoridae > Odontophorus > Odontophorus gujanensis. The sequence continues at coordinate 187,525 of VXAB01003756.1, read as the reverse complement.
TACTATTTAGCATTGGTAATGAGATCCTAAGGGATGATACAGCTTTGTGATGAAGGGTTACCTTCTATTTCTTAATCCCTTGTTATTCAGTGTTACATGTATTAGATGGTTTACATATTAGATGTTAATTAAAGGGGAGCAGATGGAATCTGTCAGCATCAGAAAGACTGCATGTTTGAGTTTCTGAGCCAGCAAAAGCAATCCACTTCTTAACAGAAGGCAGCCTGTGAATAAAACTCATCTGAGTTGATGGTCAATCAGAATCACAACTTTCTTGCATGAAATGTGATTAATTAATCATGCAAAAATTATGAGGTAGCTAAGAGTAACAGATTTGCTGAACAGCAGCTGCTGCATATGTCAGTATATCCTGGATAGCAAAATAACTTTGATTTGGAATTTGAAAAATGCTGTGCAGAAGTCTGATGCTTTTTACTTTATTCACTTATTTTTACCTTGAATATGTAATCCAACTCCCTGCAAAAATATTTATTTCTGTATGGAGAAAAGCAGCACTGTCTTTTTCTTCTACTGATCTTACCTCAAAATATCTTATATTTTTATGTGTAAAAAAAACCCTCCCTGTTTTCCGAATGTGCAGAGCAGATTGAAGGGTGGGTGCTGAAGCTGCAGATGTACACATAGCTTCTGGTAAGTAGATAGTGTAAGGAGCAGACGAAAGATCAGAACCAAGTGGAAATGATGACTGGAGTGGGGAGAAAGAAACAAAAGTGGAGGCAATTGTGATGGGTATGTAGCACCATTATGATCCTGGTTTAGATTTCTAACATTTCATAGTTCTGTTTCTGTCCCCAGGTGTCAAGACAGAGTTTATCTAAAACACATTTTTATAGCACAGCTTCCTGCCTACCAGCTTAGGACCTGACAGGGGTGAGGTGAGTCTGCTATCTGAGAGAATAAAAGGAAGAAGTGGGAAAAGAAGACAGTGAAGTGAAGGATATGGCAAGTACAGAGCACTTTGGTGTCTTCCAGCCTTTCACATTCTTCTGAAAAGCAGCCAACTTGTAATCGTGGGATGCAGGCATGGGGATGTGTGAATTGTTGGCAAAGGCCTGGGGAGAACTGGGTGAGCTCTCCCCTTCCATGATGCTCCAAGTACATGACAGGGTATCACTGCAGTATAAAAATAGGTGCAGAAACAGCATCATGGTGTGTAGCAGCTCAGGGACTAACAAGTGTGCCATAGTGAAAGTGTTTATGGTGTAGGATTCTGGAGAGCAGTTTTGTCAGATGAAGTGGAGAAAATTGGGTATGAGATGACACATATTTTATGTGAAATTACTACACGGCAGAAATGCATTCTTCATCCAGTTCATCTAAACAAATGAAATGCATTTTCATGTCAAAAGGAAGTGCCAGATCTTGATTCCTCTGGAAAAGGCTTTAAAAAAGATTTTACTTTTACTGGAGTGATCAAGAAAGGTTGAATGTAATCAGCTTTTAAAGTCACATGCTGCTGTTTTATTCTACTCTGTGTTATGGTAAGGGCCAGACAGTCCAACCCATCAAAACCAGTCTCTCTGCAAACAGAATGGGTTTTCTGTTCAGACTGAACTAGCATTTTAAAGTCAATGGGGCATTTGATACTGTTTCAGATATGTGGGGAAAACCCAAGTTATGCTATCTTAAGGTCTCCTTTATTGATCAAATATGTGACCTTACTGGCTTTTATATGCTTAAGGCAACCCATGTTCCTTTAAATGTGCTAATTATCTTTAACTGTATTTCTGTAGGTCACAGTTTCGTACTCTTGAACAGAGTTTGTTCTCACTAGTCACTGAATGTCATTATATTTTTCAGGACTGACATCAGATGATTTCCATGTGTCAGCATTTTTGTCACCTTTTCACCTACAGTGAAGAGAAGGCAGTAGGGAGAGGATGAGGTTTTCTACCTTTTTTAAGCTTAGTTTATTACTGCTCAAAAACAAATTCTGATCTGAGCATCTTAGGTAATTATTTGGGATTTTGAATGCAGGAACTAGTGGCTTCTGAAAATTAGTAATTTTAACAAAAGTTTTACTTGTGTTTCTTTTTTCCAAACATGCTACATAGAATCATTTGTTCTAAGGGTGACATAAAAATATCTCCTAGAACTCTTATTTTAATTTCAACATTCAAGCTACCAATAGCTATCCTTTTTCTTTTATTTATATTTTTTCTCCTGTGAGCTTGTCCATCATATTGTCGATTTATACTTAAATGCTATTTGAGCTCAGTTTTGATGCAGAAGCAAGGCATAGTGAAAGACACAGTAAAACTGCTTCCAATACTGGATGGGTGAGAAATGGGAAAGTTACTAAGCATGGATGGGGCTGACCTAGGAGGGTCTGTTTGACCACCAGTTGCATGGCCAAGGTCATGAACTAGGCAGGCTGAAGTCAGAGCATCTTTCCATTGACTTCATCTCAACTGGTTAGATGTTTCTCATTGAAATATGTCACCTTAATTTCTTAGCAAGAGTTTCACATTAACGTTCATTTACTGCATGGATGGATTAGAAAAGTGTGTTTTTCTGCCAATATTAATGTATAATGACATCTATCCAAGGAATGCTGAAGTATTCACACTTCAGAGAAACTGACCTTTAAGACACACTTAGTGAAAGTAAGCTAAAATCACTATTGCATTCTTGTTACCAAGGACACTTATAATCATGTTCTTAATTGTCCTTGACAGTCTTATCGTTAAAGATCTTGGCATTAATTAACTATATAATATCCTTAGCTTGACAAAATATGCTTTGTCGGCACAATAGGCATTGTATTCTCTAGGCATTCTTTGCAGGGACTGTATCTATAGCGCGGGTCGTTCATGCTCCTAATGTTGCCTGGATGTCGCACAGACATTTGGAGCACTTAATTGTCTGAGAAGTGAGCTGAATGAAGGCAGTCGTGAAGCTGTAAAATATGTTCCAAATCAGTGTTTCTTAAGGGAGCTTTTATGCCCAGATTAGTATCAGTATTTAATTGACAGCCTCTTCACTTAGTTAATTACTTGGGCTATTGTAGCAGGAGGAGAAAAATGGACAAAGGCATTTGTTATATGAATCACTACCAATACAGAAACAAATATGAGAGTGCTAAGAAGACCGACAGGAAAAATACTGAGTCCTATCTTTCTCCCACTGTGGTGTGATCTCCTTTCAGCATTTTCAAAGGAAAACCTGAATTGCCACAGTAACATTGGTGCTCAAAGGTGGCCAGGTTCAATGCTTTCACATTTTTCAGATGACTATTGGGAAAAGGATTGAGTTGAAGGCTGAAAGTTCAATCTGTGTGTTGTATATCAAAACATGGTTGGACAGAAATTACATTTAATTCTGTATCTTCACACACACACAAGTATGTGATTAACAATACTTCGCCAGTCTCAAATATTAGTCATCTTTGAATAATGAAAGATTTGAAAGATCTTTCTTAATGCACGATACATAGCCTAACTATATCTACCTGAACTATAATTGTGTTATATCAAAGATGAGACAGTTTTTGTAATATATAGTTACAGTGCTTATGCGGCCACCACTGCCCATTTTAAAAAATGGACAGGATGAAATTTTGAGCGTAGTCTGTAAATCTTGCATATTCAATGCACTGGCACCGACTGCGTTTATGATGTGAGCGTGCACAAGATCTTCAAATGTGTTAATGATGTTCAAATGTGGAAATATGTCAGTCTTGTTGAGAATGCTTTCCGCAAGGTACAGTTACTGTACAGTCTCTTCTGCTCTGATCCAAGCTGTGTGTCCTTGCCTTTGTTGACTACCTAACTATTGCATTACCAGATCACCTCTACTGGCCGCTCTAGCAGGAAACTGGTAGGGAAGAAGAGTAAAGTGGTCAATAGATGAAGTGCCTGGCTAAAATGACACATGGGTTAGGGCAGGACACACAGACTGGGGATCAGAGACAGAAAAACTGTCCTTTTAGGGAAAAGCCAGCATATACATTGTCCTCATTACACTGAGAATCCATGTGTCTTTGGTATATGGGATGTGTCTGAATGAAGAGACACCCAGCCAGAAGCTCATATTAATGTTCAAATGGAAGAATTATAGTGAATTTTGAGCAGAAAACAATAAAAAGGTCTTTTTCCTCAGTGTGCTTGTCAGGTGGTATTTACTTGTTAGCTTTTTTTTTTTTTTTTACCGACAAAATCTCTTAGACACCATTTTAGCACAGAAGTTACATTGCTAATGAAAACAGACCCTTACTGCATACCATCTTGTTTGATGATCTTCCTGAAAAGTTGGCATTCTTCACTACGGAAACGAGGAACAGTTGCTGGGCAGAGGGAGACTGAACCCCATCTACTGTTGTCAGTGAGTCTCAAGTGGATGCAGAGATCTGCACATATACCCTGCTAATCTCTGAATTGTTCATGTCCAATAAAGAGTCTGACCATGCATTTTATTTTCCATTCAGAGCACTGATTTGCTTTATTGCTCTCTGAAGAATGCAGAGATTCCTAGATTCAAGCAACTTTTTTCTTCTCTCTTCTAGCTTTGCAACTTCCTTTTTCTCATAGAGATCTACCTTTTGCTAGCCATTTTGAAAAACAGATCGAACAAAACAGTGGGTGTTTCAAAGAGGAGAAAAAGGGGTTGTAAAAATCTGGATTCTCCATCATTCCCTTTCAGATTCTCAGGAGAGAGTTTGTAACAATATAGGGATTTACTTTTCTCTCTCCTTGTCATTTTTCACCAAGGAAATACGTATGCTGGTAAATTTGATAGGGAAAGCTCAGAACTGAATAGTGGGAAGACTTAGATGCTGGTGAAATCCAACAGTAGGGTCAAAAGGTGAAAAGTTTCTCTTTCGAATCTGAACAGAGGCCCTGAAGAACAGTGGTGCTTGAAGCTTGGTTTGCTGTAGGCTGAAATACACCTTTGAGTTCATTCATGGACAGGGCTATATTTCATGGTTTTGGAGACTACTCATAAACTCTCATCACACTCAGACCCTGTCAGCCAAGGTAGTGAGGCCAACTTCTTGCAGATCAGTCATTTCATTCACTTTTGGTGCTAATTTTTTAAGTCTAAGGAATTACACATATTCTATCACAACATTTAGGCTTTTGCCCTGACTGCTCGTGTTGGAAGTCACTGTATAAACAATAGGTGGGATTGTTTAGAGAGCTAGAAATGAAGACAGTATACCAGAAAGTGCCCTGAAATAATTGTATGTGAGCTGTAGGTGTAAGCACAACTGACTGAACATCTCACTGTGCATTGAGCTCATCCAAGTGATTTGTGGTATTGTAGCACATAAAGAAGTTACTTGTCCTGCCTTTGCTACTTCTGTGTTCATAGCCTTATAAAATCTCAAGGGCTTAAAATGAATTTTGAAAAAAATAAAAAAAAGAATCTGGAATAAGAATAAGCTGTTTTCTGGGGCTGGTGTTCAACCACACAAGACACAATGAGGCTGTTCGACTCTTGTCAACGTGTTATCCCTGTAGACATGAGTGCAGGCAGAACCAAGAAGTTGTTTCTGTCCGAAGGACTAGCTTGGTAGTTAACTGCAGGTAGGTACCTACTGCGAGCTACGGTGCTCACAGACTCTGAGGAGACCTGTATGAAAATATTTTATTGCTCTCTGAGTCATAGTATCCCAGATACTGTACTCATTCTAACTGTTGAGTAAATGAAATGAAGCTCTGGAAAGAAAACAACTCATGACTCTCAGAGGAAAGGTGACAGAAAGGTAAGTATGGCACACTTCGCTGCTGCTTTCATCAAATAATCTTTTCCTTTACTTACTCCTATGTGCAATGCAGTATGATTTCATTCTGTCTGTATCCATTTGTTTAGTCCTTCTTTTGACATTGTACAGAGCTTCTGCTGTTGTTTTCTCTGGCAGTTTGGTATAGTTTGGAGGAACTAAAAAAAAAACAAAAAACCAACCAAACAAAAAAAAACAACAACAAGGGAAAGTCTTGACTGGAAAAAATAAAGTTTATGGAAAAGTACATCTGTTAGTCTCTGGAATAGCCTTCACAGTCAGACCTTTCTAATGGGTTATTTCAGACAGAACCAGTCACTAGTCAAGAACAGTCTAGAAAATGTTGGAAGGAAACAGGCAATTTTAAGAGATTTTTTTCATCTTTAGTGTTGCTAGCAGGCCTCTGTCACCTGAAGCCTCTGTCAGTGACATCCACTACTGTATTGTTAGCACTAGATCCCAGAATTAGTTTCCCATAAGACTGGTCAGCTGGAATACATGGTTTTGACTTGCTGTTTGTCATTTTTAAATAAGTAAAACAGTTGTGTGTTTAGTAGGTTTGTTATGAAACCATAGAATGGACTTCTTAATAAATAAAATCTACATATTGCTGAATGCCCTTGAATCTCTAAAACACTACTGGAATTACCTTCTTTGTATGCTGTCTTACTTAAACTGTCCTTCCATATAACAATGATGACATTAATTAGGATCATTTATTGTCACCACATAAAAGATACACAATATCCTTAGTTTCAGATTGTGCATATATATTATCTTTGAACATTTTGATGCAAGACAGTTCTTGGGGCAGTTGCTAATGCAACATGAGACTTTGATAAAATAATTAACTTTAAGAATTAGTTTCAAATTGAACATTGAAATGACAATTTATCATTTACGCATTCAAAGCCATGGTAGGGACAAGTATATGTTGCATGCATATGGAGTATAGAAATACAGCTGCCATTCAGCTTACTTCTGGTAGCTATTCTTTGCTAGTTGAATGGTACGGCTACCACTCTGTGTAAGAGATTACTTCATGTCCCATGCACATATCTGATCCATAGTCAGGGTGCATAAGTCCAACTGCACAATAAATGGTCAGCTATGCAAGTGACTCAAGAGCCACAAATTGCAGGGGTCAGCTTGCTGATCAAGGGAGAGATTTTTCAAAATCCAAACAGAGCCCTTATCCCAACTTGGAACTTTCTAAAGTATTCCTCAAGACCAGAATTTTGCAGAAAAGGCATGTCTGTCAGGTTTCATGCAATCACATCCTCCATTGTCTTTGTGATAAACTAAACAATTTCAGGTCAGAAGAATTTGGAATACAGTGCGGCTATGTCAGTATGCTGCTGAGCATGGACTAATAAGCCCAGCTGAGAGGTAGCATCTGTTGCCTCCTTCTCAGTTTAGTGCTAACAGGGATACATCTGCTGACTTGGTACCCTGCATGAATGACTTTTGATTTCTGATTGCTTATCTTGTAGAAATCAATATTATTTATTATTTCCTAAAGCATCAGATTGCCTCTCTCTTAAAAGTAAAGAAAAAATGTAATTCATGAAATATGATTATTAGAAAAATGCTTTAATTTGTTCTGACTGGCTGCAGAACATGTAAGCCTTCCCAGTCCTCAGGCAGTCTTTACAATAAAGATGGAAGTGCTCAGACTGCAAGCACCACAGCTACAAACATAACAGGTGTAAACTAGCAGAGACCGCTATCTTTTTGAAGGACAAGCATTTGCGAAAGACCTCCATGAGTGAATGTCATCTACTCCAAGGCAAGCTGAAAGTTTGAACGTTTGCCAAGGATGAGCCGAGCCAAGGGACGTGACTTGGCTCTCCTTTCCAATCTTGACAGGGCCCAAAGGAACTTGCTGCATGCACATGGCAAAGCATATAAATTATATGATTTTTGACAATAGCCACTAGCAAGCAGTGTCAGTGCCCTATCACTTGGCTTCACTCTAACCTCCCTCACAGGCATCACTGCTGAAGGGCATGAGTGTCTAGATCATCTTGGAGCACTTCTGTTCTTACAGCGGGTTCTGATTCCCCTTCAGTGCAGTCAGGGACAGGAGCATGAAAACCCCTCATTCCTCAGTCCAGGCTTTTATTTTGCCAACTTCTGGCAGCAAACCATGGAAAAAAAACAACATGGCTATTTTTTTTTCCCACTTGTTGCTTTGTTTTTAAAAGAGCAGTGCAATTTCCAGTGCAATTGCCAGTGTGTGAAGACAAGAATAATGAGGTACTGGTGTTAGTCTTTCATGAATAGCTCATCACCAACAGAACTGTTAAACATTTCACACCACAAATCTCTTTGAATTGAAGACAAGCCTAAGTCCCATGGGGCAGGAGGCACGATCTTCCTAGGATCAGTGAGCACACACTGCTAATATGGGACCCAACTTTTGGAATCTCTAGTTTCAATAATATTTACACAAAAATAACTAGATGACACTGCTAATTTAAAACTAATGGCAGATGGATGTAACATAACTTATCTCTAAGTTATAGCTGAGTATAAGATTTACAGTGCCAAAAATGCAGAGAGATTTCCCAGATATTTACCACCAATGAGAGTAATGCCTGTAACGTCTGACAGAGGATGCTGCTTGTGTGGATTTGGTGACCTGTGGCTCAGCTCCTGCTAGGAGACATGTACTTTCTGAACACCCTGCCTCTGCAACAGGGCTGGGTGCCCTCCTCTTCCTTTCCACATGGTTTTCTTGTCAGGTGTGCAAAGTGTGCATTTCTAAGCACAAAGTCTTAAGAGAAGGAGAGATAAGAGAAAATGTCCTTAAAGGCAAACTCCAAAGCTGGAAAAGTCCTTTGTTAAGGCAAGATGATTGCCTTAAGTGTATTTGAAGAGAACTTGCAGATTTTTTTTTTTTAATAGTATGTGAAATATCAGTAAATGGGTTTATAGCCTATCAGCCTCTGTACAGATCAGGATATACCTCCCCTTCTGAATCACACAGTACTTCACATTTTCTAGCTCATGTTGTTCAATAAATAGATTAAGTGAAAGATATGTGAAATAAAAGCATGCTATTTACCTCTTGGTGAAAAAGATACCAGTGCAAAGGGAGAACACTCACTGCACAAAATGAATGAAATTGGTAGGACAGTTGATTAATAGATACAATGCAAAGTAGCATTTTAAGACAGAAGTACTGAGAAGAAACCCATGCATGACATATGAAAAGAATGCTAGCAATAAAAGACAGTTTTTGCAGCTCTGAGGTTCCAGGTTAACTGGGAGGGGAGTACTCATATTCATGTCGACGTACAGGATGCAAGGAGTTGATTTGTGCAGTGGTTGGGTGGCCTCCTAGGGAAATTTAGCCAGTCACAGACTGGGCTAATGCTTGGAAAGGTGTCTGTCCCTTTCCTGAGACTGCCTGAGAAGTAAAGAGGAAGCAAAATCCCCAGCTAGAGACCCTGGTTTGTGTAGAAGACTTTGAAGGACCAGTTCCAAGGGAAGCCTCTGGCAGGGCAAGCAGGGGTTACTCATCTGAACTGTGTGGAAAAGGCATTATTTCACTTTCTCTGAACAGTGCCTCATAAACATGTGTCACTAAACAAAATCCTGTTGCACTGTTGTTGTATTACCATAGTGAAATGGCTATACAATCAGGGAGAAAAAAAATAGATGTTAAATGTCATTTGTCAATAAAGGTTGGGTTTTATTCAGTTAAAGAACTGAAAAAAAATCCTACATGTTGACCTCAACTGAAGAAATTTAGAAAGTCACCATCTTCTTTAAAGGGATCGATATGGTCCTTACAACAAATGCTTAGGCCAAGGTGTGGGGGTGAGTGCTGAGCCCATATGGCACTTGAAGCCATTTTTGTCAGGGATCTTAATCTCAGTCCAAAGAACTGAGCACTGTTTTTACAGAAGTAGTATGCTATGGTTAGTGATTTGGGTTTGAGAATAACCTACAACAAGTATAAGTGTTCTGAAGATATCACTGGATCATTTAATTATTTGTTCTGTTAAAGTCTTCACTGAATTTGATGATTGTACAGACAGTCTAAACTCATAAAAAATGTTCAGAAGACTGTGTTTTTTAAGCAAGGAATTTAGAGGATCTAGCAATAAGATTGATGTAATCATCATTGATCGCATTTGTGCTTGATCTGAGGGTACTACCTTAACTGTCTCATTACCAAACACAACTCTCTAAGTAAGGGTAACACATCTCATCCTGGGTGGCTGTCCAGAACTGGTCAGATGAATCGTGCCCCCAGAGGAAGGAGTACAAGATGCCTAGAGAAGCTAAATAATTAGAATTTCTGACTGTTAAAGTAAATGAGATGAATCCCGTGTTAGGAAACTACAGTTTGCAGCGTTGTGTGCAAAATGCTGTGTATTGACAGATACATACAAAAGAAAGTATTTTAAGTATCTCTTCATCATCACATCAGCATCAGCTATACTGGGTCTAGGGTGAAGCAGTACACGGTGATGCACTTCAAGGCTCTGTCATGATGCATACATACAATGAAGTGGAGTAAAGACTATTCAGTCAATTTTAGGTTTTAATTGTGAACATGAGGTCATTGGCTGATGTTGGACTTTCTCCAGTATAAGTGAGACTTCAGAAGAACTTTAAATTATTTTTTAATGGACTCCATCCTTGCTGGTGAAAAATATGAAACAGACCACAATGAGCAAACTGGTGTTATTTACATGCTTAGAAAAACATTATTTTTGCAGAATGTTCAGTAAAGAATAGAAAAGATCGCTTCAAAGGAATGTTTCCCCCAACAATTCACTTGCAAAATATTTCTCCTCCTAGGTTTTGCATGCAGGATAATGTGGCTCAAAAAATCTCACTTTTTTCCTGCCCTCTTTCAATTCTGTGAGGAAAGTTTTCAATAAATCGCTAGTGAAGCATGTCCCCAAATGTCCTATTTCTTTAAGAGGTGATAATATTTTTCTGGCAGCGACAACTAGCTCCAGCTATTGAAAAATACTGAAGTTTGATTGTACTGATTAAGGGTTACTTCATGTGATGAAACTCTGAACAGTAGTCCAAATATAGGATTATTTCCATAACTTTTGTTTTGAGAAATGCTTTAGGTAATGACCACGTGGGCTTAATCACGCCGAGGGATTTTTCCCTTACAGGCATCAATTTGGTAGGCCATTTGCAGAATTGGTAGCTTTGTAAGCTCAGAACAGTGATGTCCAAGAAGGGATCAGCAATAATGTAGCTTCATGCTAACAGTATGTAAAAATGAAGGAATCGTTTGGAAAAATCTGTCTGTAATTATATTGCCAGAGAGAAAGAAAAGGAAAATAGAAGTCTATTGCTCTCCAATGTTTTGCTCTTCCAAGTTCTGTTTGTGAGCTTCTGACTTCTTTGCCTTCTATGGTTCTCATACTGACTTACAATGCAGAGAGAAGATTATTTTGGTGGAACAATTAAACCCTACTCATAAGCAGAATTCTTAGGAATCCTTATCTGTTACCATATATACCTGTTCGTCTTGGTGATTTTCTGCTATCTGCTTCAACAATATTTCATATACAACATACATAACATAGTAGTATTGGTAAATAGTATAGATTGAAAATCAGTGTAAAGGATTTCAAGATGCATTAAGCTGGGGGCATTGTTTTTCATTTAGCAACCTGATTCTCAATGGGACCTTTAGGCTCTATGATTACATGAAACTGTGATGTGAGCATTGTCAACTTCTCTTCTGCCTTCTGGTAAATCTCCTTTATGGAAAAAATTCAGAGATAATTTCACCAAGATTTTGGCTTTGTTAGATGTTGATTGCTGCTGTCCCGAACTGAGACTTCAGTAACAACCAACATCTATATTTTTCAACATATTATAATTATACAGCATTAAAGAGTGGCACAGAGAAACTATTGTTTAGGCATGACAGCACTTTGCTAACATTTTCTGTGAGAAAGTACAAACATAATGTGTGATATATGAATAAGTACTTACATGCTGTCTAGGTAGATGGGAAATAGCTAGAATCTTGTTAATCTGTAAATTGACAGAGATTTATTTATAAATAGTAAAAAAGAAGAAAAAGTTTGACACTGAAGTTATTATAGTGTCTTTAACCCACCCTGCTATCTGATGGGAACTTAAACTTATGGTTTATTAGTTGCTGTATGGTGATTAGAGTTGTAATAAGATGAATTTCAAGGTCCTTTCCAACCAAGGCCACTTTTTATTGTATGATTGCACATCCAGTTCTTAATTTTGGCTCATGTAGAGATGCAGAATGAATGCATTACTTATACTTCATTTTAGAAAAGGTGGTAAGGAAGTGAAACTGCTTCATGGATAAATATTTATTTCCTGTTGTCACTCCTTTCTTCATGAGTTTTTTTTTTTTTTTGGTGTGGGACGAGTGACACAAAGAACCAGGGAAAGAAAATATTTTAAAGTGGATTGTGTAGTAAGATAAATCTAGCTCTGCTATCAATTAGGTTCGTTGCCAAGAGAAAGCACATGTTGAGTTTACCTTGAAAGACAACAAAAACAACATGTAATCTCATGGGACCTGCGGCTGCAACATGGAGATCAGAAGAACAGGTTTTGAATGTAGAAATCTGAAGTCTTTGATTCTATTTTCTCTTATGGTGTCTTCTGAAATTTACTCCCTACCTGAAAGTTTCCACTGTAGAGCTTGCAGTTTACATTGTTCTGTCATTCTTTGATTCTATTCAACGTTTTCTAGGCAAAATCAAGAAGCAGAATGAATACAGTTTGAGTGCACATCTTTTTTCCTACTCTTCCTATACATTTCAAAACATATATACATTTTTTGAAAATTCAGGAAAGTATGTCATGATTTTTTTGCTATTTATTCTGCTGTTTTTTTCTGTTATTATAAAATTTTAGGATTTCCACTGATATCAAGAGGAAAATGTATTTTAATGGGAAATACTGCATGCCACTGAGCTGCTGAGTGCCTCTGACAAACAGGGAGAAGTGCTTATACCTTGGGGATTTGATTTAGGAGATTGAAACTGCTTGAACAGTGTGATTTGAATGAGGAAAAATAATTCATTGTGATTTTTAATGACATTAACTAGAATTTGGTTTTATGTACATTTCTGTTTTAGTGAAGAAAACTATTATACATAATCATGAGAAAACGGCATGAAATTTGGCTTCTACCATAATTAAGAGAAGCATCAGGGTACACTTTAGGAACATATTTCTAAACTGAATTTGAACTTGACTCTACACAAGCACAAAGCCCCCAAGCAAAAAGAACATAAGATTCATTCTAGACATAGTGAAATACTTTTGAGCCTTATAGAACATCCTGCAATAACAAATTTGTGCCTCAAAATATTTCTTTGCTATTACACAGCCTCTGTGAGATAAAGATATGTTAACTACTCCATTAAGCCTTCCCCACTGACTTTATGGTTGTTCTAACAGAAAAAAAAAAAATAATCTTTTTTAAATAAAGCTCAAGACTGAAGCCTAATAAAAATAAAACATAATTAGGCATGATCTAGCATGCCCAGAGGGCAGTCATTCATCCCACTGGGTTGTACTGGCAGGTAGCTGTTAATCTTTGCAGACTGGTGAGGCTTGAGGGCAAAAGGGGAACAGGAGCCTTGACCTTCCACAAGCCAGTCAGTTCTACTGGGTTGGGCTAGGAGACACAAGGACAGTAAGGAATGAGGCAGTGGGGAGATGCTCTGACAGTGAGAGCCATGTGGGAAGTGAGAGGAGTGTCCCTCTGCAGGGAGAGATGGAACGAGAAGGGCAGCTGGGAGAGTGGTAGAGCTCAAGTGGGGGGAGATGAAAGGAGGAGAAACTGAAAATAAGTATGCACGCCTCCGGGTCTCCAAAGGCTAAAGCTGTTAAAATTTGGAACCACACTGGCTCCAGGAAATAGCTGAAGTTCACATCCTATCCCCACAGTCTGCATTTAGCTGCACATTTACTCCTAAGTTTATTTTTAATTTTATAGCCAGTCCACATGCCACTGATTGGCCTGTGCTCCTGGCCTTGCCATATTTACTTGGTCGATTCAAATAATTCTCTTTTTTTTCTTTCTTTTTCTTTTTTTTTCCCTATTCTTCCTTCTTTCTCTTTCTCACTTTTTTTTTTAATTTATTTATTCCCTCCCACACTTTGCTACAATTGAAAATAAGAAAGAAAATAAATTTCACATTCCCCACCATTCCTTTACTCCCACTGGTAATTTTTTTCAGGTTTCCACAAAAACAACAAATTTAGGATTATGTAAAGAGGCAAGGTAAGCAAGGTGATTAAAAAGTTAATGAAGGTTATTAAACAACAATAACGTAGGAATCTGTCACATCATTAACAAATGAAATGCTTTGAATCAAAATCCTGAAGGTATGATCCAGGGAGCTGAGGAACTGAGCAATTATCTGAGATTCAAGTACCAGCCCTTCCTAAAACTGGGAATCTCAGCTGGCAAATCTGGATCCTGCTCGTAGCAGGCACCCATCCGTACAAGGCCAGTGTCTGGTCTTTGTCACTTCTCCAGTAGAGGAAAGAGGAGGTGACAGGAGGTGTCCAAGCTGTCCAACTGCAGAAGGACCAAGACTAAAGGGAAGCCTATCAGGAGATACTCCTTTAGACTTTCCCAGTCCACTGTGGGAATACAAGAGAAAATTCATGACCTAAGGGAACATCTGTAGCACATGGATTTTCCCCACAAAGTCTGAAAAAGTCTGAACACCCACAGTAGCAGTAATGATGGCAGTTTTGACAATAATATTCATCTTGGCTGAGGATAGACACACACTTCTCTGAATGTGGAACATTCACAGGGAGTTAGTCATATAAACCCAGATGGCGAATCCAGCCACAACACAGAAGAGTTTACTGCAGATCAGGCCAGAGCTATGGTGAACTCGCAGCTAACTGAAAAGAGAACGTCTATGGATCATCTCTGACTAGTTTTCACAAGTCGTTTAAAGCCTTTGCACTTTCAATAGGTGTTTTTTTTTTTTTCTTTTTAAACTATGCCTAGTTTACTACGCCATTCTTCTCTTGATATGTCACATTCACATTAAGGAGAAAATTTTATGAAATCTGGATATGTTTTCAGAAGAAATTTTTAAAGAGATGTCTTCATCTAGCTCATTCAGGGATCTTGCATTACATGCATAGGAAACTCTCACATGGACACCTCTGTCATTAGTGCTAGAACATCTCACCAAAGCCCTGTGAACAGTGCTGTGTTTGTGTGACATTAACAGAGTTTACTTCTGCAGGATGTTTTCAAGCACCTAAATACGTGGTAGAAATCTGACATAGAGTGGGAAAAATGAAGGTTTAACTGGCACCACAACAGTGTTAAAATGGGGATTAGTATTAGCATGTGCTTTGAATTCAGAGTAATAGAAGTAAAACCAGACGCGTTTTGTTTGGCATCCATTCCATGTCCCAGTAAAACTGGCATACCACCATTTGATCAGGCACGAAGCCATCTCAACAGATGGTCCCCAGCAGCAGCAGCCAAGAGACCATGTATGAACATCAAATGTGTTTGTGAAGGGCAGGACTCCAGGCTGCGAATGTTGAAATTGTTTTCCATTCCCAGCTTCTGTGCTGATGATGAGTGGGGCTCCATTGGTGTGGGGACACACCAGTGGCAGATCCGACAGAGCAACTAACTGGGCCCTGCCCAGCACCTGTGAGTGAGGTTTGTGGTGCAGGTGTTCACCTCACCCAGTATGCCCCAGCTGCCATCTCCCAGATATGACGTCTTTTTGCAGGGGAATAAAATCACTCAGACCGTGTTGGGCCCGTTGCAGACCCTGGGTGTCTTCCCTGGTCTGTCACAGGACAAACCCCTCTTCGCCTCCCTTTGTGTGTTTCTCCTGAGAAAGTACTACATTTCCTTTTTGCTGTTTGCTGTACAGTGCAGGAATGGGTTGCGTTCCTTGTAAAGGCCAAAGGGCTGATGTAACAGACACAATGTATGTTTCTTCTCTTCTCTTACCCTGCTCCACACAGGAGTGTGCTTTGACATTACTCCATTTACAATGTCTCTGTGTGAGGAGAGAAGGACCCCTGAGCCCATCTGGGTCTGCCCACTGATGTTTTCATGTCATGGTGTGCAGAAACACTCAGCTCCCCCCCTAAACCTAAGGGGTGATCCCCAGATCACCAAGCAGGAGACACTGTCTGTCTTCTCTGCATGTTTGTAGACCATTGTTTGCCCCCACCTCACCCTCTGCAAGTTCTTCTGCTTCACCTTTTTTGAATTACAAGTGTACTTCAGATTTCTTTTGGAGGTCTCAGGGCTGAGGATCAACCTCTCTTTAGCCATGTTAATGGCTTAATTGCCACCCATTGTGCATCATGGCACTGTCCATCAAGAAGAGTGCTTCCTAGAGTTTAACAAGCCAGATGCATAACTTTCACAGGCGTGCAAATATAGATGTATGTATTCCAAATAACTTCTCTCATTGCTGAATTGCAGCCACCCTGCCATGAATTGTGGCAGTTTTTCAACAATGTGCAGCTGCATTACAAAACTGTGCAGGATAGGAAGCGAAGGATACCTCATTTCAAGGAAACCCAGGAGGAATCTGAGGTAGGCTAAACAGAATTAATCCCATGTGAATTTATCTCCTGACCAGGTTAAATAGTTGGCAAGCGGAAAGGGAACAAGAACATATTTTGTTAATACCCAGGCTTTAATTTGCTTGTGTTTGAACCCTTTTGTGTGCACAAACCTTGGAAATAGCTTGTGATTCAACATCAAATGCTTTTGTGCATTTGCCCTGCCAAGTGAAACTTGTTCGAGCTTCACTGATGTTCCAATACCAACAACTGATACAATCTGGCTAAACCCTATATTTCCATTTGTTACACTCTTTGAATATTTCCGATACTAAATAAAGTGTCAAAATTGAGACGGATCTATGGATAGGCTGGAGAGCAAAAAGAAGAATTACATGGTCTGATTTGTATATTCATTGAATACCAAGAGCTCTTGAACCTGGCCAAGGTGCCAGACCTCATGCCAAACTAACTCCAAGCAGCTTTTCAAATAGCATCTCCCCTCATTAAGATCTCAGGTGCAACAAGTCTAGAAAACACTGACAGGGTCAACATGCCAGTGCTTCCAGCAAGGCGTTTCAGCACCACCTCATGAATTGCAAGGCTTTTTCCTGGCAACACCTGCAGGGCTGTGGGAATTCCTCAGTCACGTATGGATGGAGCCTGGAGTCTGAGGCAAAATACATGGTTTGGAAATGATACCTCTGCCTGCAGCTCCACTCTAAAATCTCACCCAGGAATAAGTGAGAAACATCCTTTCTGTAGCAGCTGTAGGTTGGATCAGACTCATCTGACTTAGCGACAGACTTCCTATGGGTATGTGATGTTTGTACAAGTTCAGTATTTATTTATTTTCTTTTGAAATTAGAGCAGCAAAGATCATGGCAATGCTATATCAGCTCTCTGCACCAAGCAGCAGATTCTTTGAGAGTCAGACATAGAGTTCTGCTTATCACATTGTCAGATTTTTGATCATCTTTTTCACTCATTGAAAATAAATACTGGGAAGCAGGGAAGAGAAATGTCTAAGACTTGTCTTTCTGTTATGAAGTTTTGTGGCTCTATCGATGCATGCTGCCATGTAAACTAGTAGCAGCAATGATTTCTCAACCTGTCTTCCCTCAGTGGACATTTTTGGTCTTTTGTGGCAAGTTGCAGTGTTCTAGGGATGGATGTGCTGCCAGCATCATGTTTGAATACTTGCATGATGCCCAGGAGCAACTTCATCTTTTTATCTTTAATGGGATTCTTTACAATTCAGCTCAAACACCAGACACGTGCACTCTTTCACCTTTCCATTTCTTCTCCCAGCGGGCACGCTTTGTTTGCATCTGTGAACGTCCTGCGGTTTGCTAGCAGGGAGCGGGTGAGTGGAGGTCCCCCAGCTCTCCAGGGCTGTGCTGCCACCTCCCGATGGAAGCCGGCGCGTCGAAGCTGAGCCCCGAGCGGGACGGAGACGAGAACGCGGATTGTTCTTCCCTAAAAAGGCCAACCAATGGCCTCTGACCTCCAGCCCTGCCCGCAAGGAAGCGTGCCCTATTCTCTCACTTGCTGTGTATGCTTGGCATGAGTGTTTTTACGGAGTGAGCACTGCGCGCTTATTTGGCTGCCCCTCCACCACGGGTATAGGAGTGGAAGGGTGGCTGCTTTCTGGGAAAACGAGGAACGTTTTCGAAATTAAAACTTTCAGGAAATTCAACTTAGATTTCAGGAGTGCTTTTGAAACACCCAAACCCACCTTTTCGGTTGTGTTCACTGGTTACCCACCTTCCCCCCATCCCTCTTCCTCACCTCCGCACGGCACACATCATCTTCCCCTCCTCCCGCTCCCCGCGGCCGCCCGCCAGGGGGCGCCCTAATGGAGGCCAGCGCTGCTCGCCGAACCGCCGCCACCAGGAGGGCTGTGTTGGGGCTCCCCTGGAAGACCTTCCTCCTGCTTCGGGGCCTTTCCCCTCTCCTGCCCCGTCCTTAGCGGTGGGGGTAACTATCCTATGCTGTAACCGACCTACATGCCGGTTTAGCCCTTCTCCGGGGCTTTGTGAGGATAAGGAGGTCTGCCGAACTCACTGGGCTGTTTCATTACATGTGTATGTTGGAGTGATCTAAAGAAACGTCACCATCTTTTTATTATTATTAATATTATTTTAATTGCTTTGCAGAAACACATTTATTTCCTTTCCCCTGGTAGATACCTATAAAAATTTAAGGAATACGTTTGCTATCTTGAAAAGAACTAATGTAAAATTCTGTCTGCCCTGTTGTAATTATATAAGAATGACTGTTTCCCTTGCAAATACACAAAAACCAGAGTAATATTTATAATTTCGCCTCTGCCCCACTGCTCTTATTTATTCAGGTTTATTTACCTCAATAAGCGAGCCATTATTGGAAAATCTTTTAGCAATAAGGCATGAATTTGCTCTCAGGTTCTTTCTAACACAGTAGTAAAGACTTAATGGCAGCATACCACCTCTCTTGCAGTATGTTTTCAGTCACTAAAGTAATGGCAAGTGGAATAAGAGACAGGTGGTGGTATCTATAAACTCTGCTAATGGCTCCATCAACATATGTCTAATGTATTCTAAACTATACTTCACATCCTACTGTTGCTAGTATGTTTCCTCTTGCACCTCTTCTCAACAAAGAAATTTGGAGAGGAAAGGAAACATTAATAAACCCGAAGTGTTTAATTTAAAAGCAGATATAAAGTTTAATACTGCTCATAAGAAGGCTTTTTTTGACAGGAGACCGGCTTATTATAGATCTCAATAGTTTTGTTGCCAACATTAGTGAAAGGCTTTGACAAAGGCTTTTTAGATACAGATATATCCTTTCTGCTGCATTGGCCATTTGATTATGTCATGCAACAGTATTACTTTCTAATGGATTACAAAAGTCACAGAGTCCTGGGCAAATGTTTGCAGGAGGAAAAATAGGGCTAGCCCTAGAACATGTTTTCCACCACTTAGCATTCTAAAATGAAATAGCTTCCTCTATCAAAAAACGTATGTTGTGCTCTGATGCAAAAGTGTGTGTCGGGCTACATTCAGTTCCCCTGCTTTTCTGAAAGCCCTCAAGAAGCTCACACTAATATTTCATCACCAAACTTTCAGGCCATTGTCTTGGGAAGTGGCTTTCTTCCTCCGTGTGCCAGCACCACACAGCTGTCGTCCCAGGCTGCATCTTAAGTACTTTGGGAACACAGATAGCAGTGGTAGCAGCACCAATAACACTTGTGTGGTCAGTATGTATTCAAAGCCTTCCCAATGAATTTGGAGCGAGATCAACTGTCTTCAGAGTGCAGAGCTCCCACGAAGAATGAATATCACAGAAGTAGTTTCATGTGTAAGTGTGTGAAGCCAACACTCCTGTAAATAGGATAAAATTCTATCTGGTCTAATTACAAAATCCTAATTAAAATCAAGAATTGGTGTGTCAGACAAAGGCAAAGTTCAGAGACATAGTTTGTAGCTGGACCATGAAAGTTCTACTGTGTATATTTCATGAGAAATGACCACTGTCTGGTACCCTGACTTACTGGCATCATCAGGAATACTTGCTTCCAAAGAACTGTTTATTGAATAATGCTGTAACTACTCTGTTAGCATAGTTATCCTGACGATGTCCTTATTGAGTAATGATAATAGCCAGAATTCCCAGCCTTACTTCAGTATTCACAGCATGCTTCTTGTTAGCAGCATCCACTGTAAGCTAAATCACTAAAATCAATGCATTTTCTCATATCCTGCTCAGGATACAGCACCCATTCCAAACAGTGGGCACTGCATGTGATACTGGGGCTAAAAAGACAGAGTCAGAATCAGTTGTAAATTGTCAATTCAGGTGAGATGAGGATGATGAGCATGTAGTACCAACCCCCAGCTAGATTTTAGGTACTGAAATTCCCCTATTTAGGTATGTAATCTGTGTAACGTACACTGATAGGAACTGGCTCTCTATAAAAGGCAGCCTTCACTTTTTATTTTCTGTTAGTGTTCAGAAGGAAGTAGAGCTTTCCCAGGCAAGGGTAGGCCCATAATCAGATTTTTCTCCTGGTCAGGAAGATTTCTGCTTCCAGTATTGTGCACTAAGGTTTAGGCCATGGTCATTCTGTGTTAGAGCAGTTATTAAAGAGTGATTTGCATAAATAGAGAAGCAATTTGAGAGCAGAAATGGCAACCATATCCTGCGTGCACTGTGAGAAGAGACTAAGATCTAGTACAAACTTGTGGATTCTGCTTTGGGCTCAGATTTTTAAAAACGCTGTGACTGTGCCTAATTACTTTGCATTGAGACTCTAGTTACTAAATACATGCTTAGGGTAAAAGAGAGATGTTAGTCCACAAATATATGTCTAGAAATTCAGAAGGCCTCTACAATACATTCTGAAGGACTATTTGTTATTAGATATAGTAACAAAACCATTCATAAAGAAATAGTAGCAGTTCAAATTACTTTCTGTTGTCCATGCTATGCCAAATTCATGGTATGATTTTCAACTAAACATTTGTTTTTTTGTTTTTTTTTCCTTTTTCTTTTTTTCTGCTATTAGAATCCATTCCCCTCTAATGAAATGAAACACCCTGCACTTTGTCTTAATTGAAGATCTATGGTGCTACTTATGTATGCAAAATTAATTTAACAAAAATGAGACTGGAATATGTAGCCATTTGCAGGACCAGGCCTTAGGAATGTTTCCTCCTTCCTCTTAGTGATCAAAGGGGATTTTTCTTTAGATACACAAGGGTATTTCCTGCACCACATTTTAGCCTGTGCAGCTCTCTAATCCCTATTAATAACCTGAAGGAAAGAGGTACTCTACTAGAAACTCTTATTTAACTTAGAAAGTATGATCTCAGACATCCAAGGACTCTCTTCATCTCCCAAACTCTACTAAAAAAAAAAAAGAGAGAAAGCAGTAGCACAACTGTGGGAACTCGTAAGAACTGCGGTGTAACTGTCAAAGCCCATTTCCTCTTTTATTTTAGGTTCTGATTTTGATTTGATGTCAGTGAAAAGGAGTCTTGAAGATGATCTCACAGTTAGCCATTTTTGCTTTTATTTTATGAGTCCGTATGTCTTGTCAGCATATTAGACCCCGCTTTATCAATCTAGGGTGCTATCACTGCAGTGTCTCACAGTGCTTTGTACATATCTTGAGTAATGATTATCTTATGATGAGTCACAATGGAAGCAGATGGGACAAGATTTTAGCTTGTTGCTAATAAAGCAGAATCAGGTTTCCTCTGATTCTTCCAGCCCTGTTTTTGAGATAACCTTTATAAGGGACACAAGCCAACAGAGGGAGGTTTGTAACTACTAAAGAATATAGAGAAGATCTGTAGACTCAGTAGAGACCAAGTCTCTCAGCTGCAGAAGTACAGCTCAGTAAAACTTTCCTAGCATTTGCTGTATAGGGTTGCTGCCTTCCCTCCATGTGGAAGGTCAAATTTTTGATGTTTGTGGCATTGTTTCTAATTGAGAATGTTGACCAAATTTGTGCCATCACTCCCCATCTTTCCTACTCATATTCCGTCCCATATTCTCTTCCTTTTTTTTACGTAGTCTCAAATAACATATTGCTTATTTCACCAAATTATATTTTCATTTTATGTACAAATGACTTTATCTACTTGCTCATCCTTCTTCATTTTTTTTTCATTTATTTCTTACTCTATATTAATTAATTCCTAGTCAGGTGCTAATATTTGTCTCTGCTGTGTGATTGCAATATTGGACATGACACACACTCTCACTGAGCCTCAGCTTGCAGTATAGTATTGCAGTTTGTTTCCTTAGGTCTGTTTGTGACTCTTGCAGCCGCCCATTGATACTAAAGTAGAGATGGTTAACAAATACAAGCTGGGAAAATCAGTTGATCTTCCGTTTACTGAAAGCTTGATGGAGAGCTGTACTGCAGTAGCTAATGCAAAGTTCTGGTTAAATATTGTCCCACCGTTTGCACTATGCCGTCTGTTGTTTTTACACTAAAGGCTTAGCAGAGGTTGGAGGCAGTATTGACTTTGTAATTAAACTATTTTAACTTCAGGATTTTGTAATCACTGTACTTAAACCATCTGCTGTGGTGCATGGGTGATTTCCCCACCCCCACGCCTTCTCTCCGAGCATGAAACACCATTGTGTTTTTAATTGCAAAGCAGCAGGCTTCACAGCCTCTCTTACGGTGGGGATAGCAGGGGAAAATAAGGGTAATTTCCTTCTTCTAAGACAATGTGCAAAAACTCACAGAACTTCCAGTTGTTGCGAGGGGATGTGCACGTAGGACTTCCACTGTTGGCTTCTCCTGCCCCTGCTCTGGGAGCAGAGAGCAGATGAATCCTCAGCTGTGCACCTCTTCTCCTGGTTGAGCCCCACCTGCCTCTCACTCAAACAGAGCACGCAGAAAACCCTTGGGCTCCTTGTGCTGAGGGATTTTGGTGGTAGAACAAGGAGGCACAGCAACAGCAAGCTTTGTGGTGATGCCTGTGTCTGTTGGGAATCTTCCCTGCTGACCAGGACATCCAGTACCTTATTTCTGAAGTTCTTGGTGCTATCCAAACAGTAGCATCACTGCCTGTATTCATCTGAGTGAATCACTAATTGTTTGCCGTAATCTGCAGGTTGCACTATGTCAGTGTGGAGAAGGTACAGCAAACCTATTGCAACAATCTGGCATTGCCAGAGAAGCTGGACTGGTACTAGCAGCTGTCAACGCCACTGACGAAAGTATAACAAAGTCATTGCAGAAAAGATGATCTTAGTTAAAACGGTTGGCACAGGCTGCCCAGAAGTGGTTGAGCTGGCATCCCCTGAAGGTGTTCGAGAACTGTGTAGGTGTGGCACAGAGGCACATGGTTAGTGGGCATGGTGGGGGTAGGGTGACTATCTTAGTGGTCTTTTCCAACCTGAATGATTCTATGAGTTCTGACAGGAATACTGAGAGGTATTAGAACATGGTCTGTCTTTCTCTGCATCTATAAAACGAATTAACAGTATATCTTCCTTTCTCCCACTTAAATGGTTGTTTGTTTGTTTGTTTGTTTCACCATGTTTGTTTGCTCTGCATTTTCAACAGAACCAAATGACTATTGAATGTGTACAGAGATAAAACAAGGGGTTTGCAGTTTTGCAAATGCGAGGATAGACAGATATCTGGATTCTTGATTCCTGGTTTACTGCTCTGAATTTAAATTACTGGATCAGAGATCTTTTTGCATGCATTAAGTAAAAATGCCTTTTCATTTTGCTTCATCTTACATTTACCTATTGGCAGTCTTTCTGGTAGACCCCCTCTGATCAGTGAATGAGAAAAATATACTCTCACTTTTTGTCATATAAGCTTAAAACATTTTGAGAAAGAGCAAGAGAGGGAGAGATACAAGTGGTGGTGGTTGTTTCCAGCTGTACCAAATACAATCAACTTTTCTTTCCTCATCATCTAGTTTACCAAATAAATTTCTGCTAGAACAGAGAAAAGTACTAAAATCAGATGACAAATGCCCTACATGCCTGAATATATGAGTCCAGTTGTTCTCTTACATATCATGCCAGCCACATACATTGTGTAGACCTTGGGCTTTGATCTCAGCCCAAGTTTGTTTGGCATTAGACCTTCTGAAGATCTTTTGGAGGACAACAGATAAAACAGTGCTCAAGAGAGACTGATTTTTGCTGTTAAGCAGTGTGGACACACTAGGGATTTATTTGCATGTGCAGACAGAGGGCTGTCCGCTCTTTGGTGTGTCTTGTGTGGCCAGCCCCACCAATTTGCTTTGTAAAACTTCCTCCTAAATGTTCCTGTAGCTGAATGAAATTAGTCTATGTGAGATTCCGTCTGGTTTAATCCTCTGTGACATCAGGAGACACTGTGGGTTCTCCAGTAGCTACTTTTCCTTATAAGCCAGCTGAACACCCTTTATGTGTGCCCTAATGAGATTGGAACTGATGATACTGGGTTTCACCAATTTATTTTCACTTTGGAAAGAAACAACTTGTTTCTATTTATTTCATTTTCAAAACAAGGAGCCTTGTATCATGTTGCAATTGTTTCTCAAAAAGCACAATTGTTGAACCAATGGTACCTTATGCCAGTGACATGAAGCAAAAACTGTGCAACCCACCCACCCCGATTCTGTGAATTCTGTCTGTATCTCTATGGCTCTTAAACATCCTTTTCTGGTAAAGTCATTTCATTAATGCCAGTAAGCAGAAACTGCTGAGGGTGCAACACTTTAGAAAAACTGTTTGCTTAATTGAGAAACTAAATGCAGACATAGAAACCTTAAGTCACCGTTTTAATTGTCAATAAGCTAAAAGAACCATAGCTAGCATTTTTAGGCTTTGGACCTCCAGCTGTGTGGGTTTTAATTACATGTTTTAGCTTGCTGCTATGCTCAGCGTTGCAAGGGTGAAGATCTGTTTCTTTTAAGATGGTTGGGTAAGTAATACTACAGAAAGAAATTTTCTATAAATTAGCTCAACATTTTTTAGAGGGTATCTTCTATTACTTACAGGATTAAGGTTCTTATATGTACTGAAAGCTCGTCTGCATTAATATAATTTTATTAAATTTTATTTAGACTCCAGAGTCTATTTTCAAAAATTCTTCGGTGCTTTTTTGGAGATCCATCTCATATCCTTCCAGTTTAGGCCCCAGGACTGTGACATTTTGCCGGATGTTGACAAAACACATATTTTCCAGTACACACTGCCTGGACATGATCCATTTCAGCTCAGGAGCTGTATGATGCCCAGTTCAACCTTCCCTGCTAGTGGCTGTGTATTTATTAGAGGTTGTTATGCTTGTTGATTGCGCTGTTGCAGGGCTCAAGTTGGCCTAAGGTTTGCATCATAGAATCATAGAATATATCCAGTAAGAAGGGCTCATAAAGATCATTGAGTCCAAATCCTTTATGGCCCAAACAGATGGCCATATGTCTCACCCTGACCTCTCCAACTGCACCAGTACTTCCTGGGACCCACAGCCGCTGGGGGAAGAAAGATTGCCATGTCCCCTATCTATGCATAATAACCATATATTCTGTTTCCAACCAGACTTGTAAATTTCAGCTGAGGGGTCTAGGATCCCTATATGGGGCATAGAGAAGCTTGTGTTTCACATGGAAATCCTATCAGTTGCAACTAAGAATCTGTGTGAGCAACAAATGTTAAGCCAAGTGATTTACTGAGCAGAAGTGTCATTCAGGCACAGTTTTCTGACAAAACCTGAGAGGTAGAAGAGAGAGGACCATAGTTTCAGAATTAACATGCTTGTTTCCAAGTTCTCCAGGGCTCAGAGGCATAGCACTTATTGGTGATAAATCATGGCCTGACTGCTGAAAGAGGTAGTTTCCCCCTCATTCCCACATCCTTGAATAGATCAGGAAACCTATGAGGATGCCCTTGGAAAACTACAGGGCTGGGAAGTAACTCCTTGTTCACGTCAGCAATGCAGACCAGATGTGAACCTTGTAGAGGAAGAATGTTTGATTTGTACAGTTTTCTTGCAGAGAGAAATGTGTGGCTCCAAGGTGAAGCCAAGACATACTCATCATATAGGATGGGCTGTATGACGAAGATCATCATATAAAGACCATTCTGCAAAGCAGGAAGACAAACCAATCTGACAATACCAGTATCTTTAGCTTCTTCTGCTGGCACTGTTCCTCTTCATGTAAACTTTAATTTGAACAAGACCAAAGATCTGAATTTCTTCCATGGGATCAGTTGTAATGGCTCAATATCAAGCTTAATCTGTGTCTCAGTTCATATTTAGTTATTTAATCTGAAGTGCTGTGTCTCTGGTACAATGAAATGATTCCGTTTCAGATTCATCCTTAATATTTTACTTGTTTTTTAAAATTAGTTTTCCACTAATCCATTGTTTAGAACAAAGTTCATATTTCTAATTCAGAAGAAAGTTATTAACATTGGTAACTTTCTATATTCTAAATTTATTTTAAAATTATCCATATGATTTTTTTTGTACAACAATAAATATTATAGTAAAAATTTATAGTTAAAAATATTTCCAAAATGGAATTGAAAGAGAACTTGGGGCACGTGGGACACATCAGCTCTGTTTCAACAGCCAGAGTCTGGGTAGCTTCTATCATAAGCATGCCTGGAGATGGGCTACGTGATCTCTAAAATTACTGTAGTTACCAAGAGCTGAAGGCTGAGGTCTGTCAGGAACCCATTGTGTGTTAAGGATCGATTCAGTTTATTATGAAGTTGATGGTTCACCTGCTTGTCAAAAAGTGTGTTGAGTCAAAATAAGGATGCTGTTGGAGGTTGCAGTGCATTGGGTCTAGCCTTTGAAGGCTGATCATGCTGAATATGAAGCTTGGTAAATACCCTATTAAAGACAAAGGAAGGGCTGTTTATCTTCTATCCTAGTATTATATAGACTTGATATTTTTACTGTAGTGTAGATATTCTGAAACATGTCAATTAAATTCTGAGTGATTTCCAGGTATCTTGATTACTAAGTTATAAAGTCATCTTCTGAACAGAATGATACAAGAATTAAATAAGGCAAGAATAAAAAAAAAGCAGTATAGTATCAAACTCTCAATGTAGAATTTCACTGTATGTCTCCTCCTACTGTAGCAACCAGGGCACAAGGGCAATATGAACATGTGGCCCTTTGTTTGATCAAGGATAATAATCAACTAAGCAAAAAGGAGGGGAAGTAGATTTTCCTATTTCAACCGCTAATATAATCTACGTGTTTCCAATCGTGTAACCATTGCTACGTGCAGCATTGTTAAATGGGAAGAAAACTGTGCAAATAACAAAGAATCCAGAATATGGAGAAAGAGTATCTAGTGTCACTAATTATGAAATGAGCATGAAGTCCCACATTCCTCCATTTCAGATACTGGCCTTGCTTTTTTTCCCACTTTCCTGTTCATGTTTCTGTTGGCAGGCTCAAGTCCTGGTGAGAATTGTTTTTGCTGAGCCTTGAAATCTCTGCAAATGTCTGGTGACCATGGAAGCAGCACAGTTTGTGGCAAGATCTGCTTTCATCATCCTATTAATGTCGATTATCTGATGTCTTATCATTAGCAATGCTGCAGCATCTCTCTAGAGGCTATAGATACCTGTAGTCATTTTAGTTCAGAAGTGTTTGAATGGAGAGAGCTCTGGCCAACACAGATTAACAACCTTTGTCTTTTTAACAAACACTTTAGGGCCTTATGTTTAGGGCCTTGAAATCAAGAAAAAAAAATGTGAAATAAGTCAGCCTCTAGCATCCATCACTCGTGTGTTACAATTACAAACAAATATGATACTTCCTTTGATCATTTAATTCTTCATGGTTATTATAATCTTCTAAAAAATACTTATATTATATTCTTGTTCTCTGGGCCTCTGCTTTAACTCCCCAGGAATACTGCTTATCACACTTTCCAGTGTCACCTTCTCCTCTTCTTCTTCTAACATTTTTTTCCATCCATTTACTCTTCCTGATATTATACTTAGATACTCACACATTTTTCTGTTTGTAACATGAACCTATTGATACCTTTATCACAACCTAAGTTCTGTGGTTGTTCTTATAATTAGATTTCTAGTTTGTACTCAGCACAGATCTTGCATTCACATTCAAATGAAGTAACCAGGTAAGCCTCCCATCAACCTCCTCAAAAATCCCTGATCACTTCAGTAAAGCAAGTTCACCCATTCTGGGTAAAGCTAAACCCTCAGCCACTGACTCTGGACAGACCTAGGACTCAGCACAGGCAGAAATGTGATTTCCAGGACAACTTAAACCTAGCTCAGCAGCCTCTTCAAGACCCAGTACTAAATTACAATTTCAGGCTGACATTAGATGCAATCCTTAATACCAAACTTGAATCTAATAACTGTATCTAGTGCCAGCATTATCCCTTAAAATACTTAGGTATTCCCTTATTTAAGTGTTTAAGTAAAATAGACTTGAAACTAATTTAAAATCTTTCAGCTACAGGAATAAATTGAGTTCCTCAATCTATATTGTCTGTCCCATCTGTCCAAAATCTGGCAACACCTGATCCTAAAACAAAACCTCACATAACATAGTCATGTACAGCTAAAGGGATATATTGACAATGATCCTTATCCTGCCCTTTCAGACTTGCAAGTACTTTGGATTAACGAAGCTAAAGCAACCTAAAACACAACCCTAAACTTAAGCCTACCTAGGCCCAGTAATAACATTAGGAACTACTCTGAGACTCCCATTTTAGAAACTGCCCGCTCTTTTCTGCAGTGCCTCCTAGACTTCACATTGATTCTGGTTCACACTATTACTGATCTAGTTCTAGCCTTTGTTTCAATTCTTACCTGAAGCTAATGATTATGTTAGTGATTTTTACTAATTTTAAGAATGAGTGTAGATCCTTAAATGTCTTAAATCTATAATTAGTTCAGATTCATCAATTTATGTTGACCTGAACCCTAGCCATGACTTTAAATTCCCTGGTGCCAGCCTCAGACATCTAATCAACAATAGGGTCTAGAATTTCAAATTATTTTCACTTTGAAAGTCCCTTCTAAACCTGATTCCAACCTTGCCTTCTTCTATCTCCAAACGAAAACTTCAAATCAATTTTGTATCTGCTCCCAAGACTAGAACCTGAAGGAATCATAACTAGATCAGATAGTCTGGTAGTAAGTTTCACAAAAGCTCATTAGCCCCCCACTAAATGCAGAAGCAACCCACTCTCACCAGCTCTGGCTCAAGTAAATCTTAATTCTGACTTTAATACCAGTCTATATTAGCCTATATTTTGTTTTATTTAGAACTAAGCACATTTTTAAGTCTCTGTATGTGGAAACGTCAAGTTGAGTTTAATGGATGTTTTGAGTTTAATGGATGTTTCTAGTTATAATGTGCATTCATGATCTCAGCTTCACATTAACCCAACCCCTGAAGTTACCCTTAAAGCCAAATCTAACTCAGCCTTTAACTCCACCCTGACTAGACCTCTTTTATTACCTAGATCTAATCTCTAGCAGGCAACCTCACCAATTTCAAATTTAGCTCAATGGCTCCTTTAGACTAACGCACCAGTATTTACTGCTGTGGGATTCCCTGCATGTATCAGGGTCTATTTGCCCAAATATGCAACATTGACTTGTTTCTACTGATTGTTGTGTTTCTCTATCTCATTGATTCTGTTCCTAACGTTTAGTTTTTTTAGCATTAAATATCTACCGCTCTTCTGAGAATGATAACATTTCTTCAGTTTTTCTTTAAACCTCATAAATAGTGGGTTTTCATTTTTTAACTTATTCCTGCTGTGTATCAATTGCTCTTCAAGCCAGCTCAGTCCTGATCCCACACTGAGGGAAACAGCACTGCACTGTGTCATATAAAACATCATTTCTCATTATGACATACCTGCAATTAGTCAGGGATCTTCTGATAGTCTGCTTTAAATAAAAGGTTCTGCTAAATGGCTCACCTCTTCCTTCTTCCTCTTTGTGGCCACTGAAGCTCTGGATGGAAGCAGTTGGCAGAATGCTGACCAAACAAGTGAGATGCATGTGGTTCGTGGAATGGCAGTGTGTTGTGGCTTTTTGATTTTGTTAACTGTACTCCACATCATCACATCATGTAGTGTACTGGGAGTCTCAGAAGTGATGTACTACAGCTCCCAGAAAACTTTGCTATTCTGTTTCTTTTTTTCCAGTCAGTGGGAAAGACAAAAATGTCTGGAAGTCATTTTTTTGCTCCCTGGCGGATCAGAGTAAGAACATTAGTTTTCAGAAGCTTTCTCATTTGTTTGATTTATTAGCTTCAATCCCAATTAACTTGTATTTCTGCTATTATAAATAGTGAATTAATTTTCCTCCTCAGATTGTTGCCGCTGTTTTGTTTTGTTTTTTTTTTTCATTCCCTCTTTATTTGGGTGGGGAGGGTGCGCAGGGTTGGGGTTGGTTGGTGGGCCTGTGGGGCTGCTGTCCCCTGTCATGGACACAGAAAGATCTTGAGATAACCATGACATGATGCGATGCACAGGTCCATTGTGAAGCATAAATCAGGAACCAATTGTGCTAAACCAGCGGCTCAGTGTCATTTCTTTCCATTTTAGTCCTCTGAAAGTATAAATAATTTCACTGTGCATTCTTTACACATTTGAAGGTAAAGGTAACATTTGAGTCCAGAGCAAAATTCCCATGATCCTGTCTTTTGAGAACAATGCACTTCTCTTCCAGAACGAAATATATGTTTCTTCACTACTCTGATAGCACGGAGTCATGCCACACAAATCAGTAAGTTCTTCTCTAATATTGCTTCTTCTTGCTTGATCTAATTTGTATTAGAAACAGTTTTACATTGGAAGTGACAGCAGATTTGACTTGTTCATCCATTTCACCTCTTCTAGCACCAGTTCAAATTCACCAATATTGATAAATAGGTCAGAAAGATTTCATTTTTCTTTTTCTCTTCTCACAGAAAAACAAAACAAATACACACACAAAAACCACTTTTGAGTCATATGCATTTGATGTGTTTTGTACTCAATATCTACTATTTTTTTATATAATATGTATATATTAGAAACAATGATTTATGCAAACATAGAATTGTGATTACACACCAAGAACACCAAGTGGCCACTCACAAAATCATTAGACTATTCTTAGCTGGAAGGGACCCATAGGGATTACTGAGTCTACTTCCTGTCTCCACTGCTTTCTCAACATTATTTACCATGATGTGGCTAAACAACCTAAAGTAAGAATCTTCCCATGAGTTATCCCAAGAACTGAGAAATTTTGTTTCCTATGGAATTCATGAATTCTTGAATTCATCAAACTAGATATTTAACAGGTCATATAGTCATAAGATGACAGTTTCTCATTTGGTCCTGCTAAATACAACTATCACTTTTGTTTGTTTGTTTGTTATGTTATGAAATGCTATGAGAGATTTTTCTTTGAATAATAGGGTAGCTGTTTTGTTTCTTTTTTCCTGCTCTTTGCAATAGCATGATACTTCATGCTACCATGAGTTTTGCAGCCACCATAAGAAACTGCACATTTAATCGTAGACTATTCTTTTTTATCTCAGATGGAATAAAGATAAATTAGTTTATGTCTCCCAAAATAATAAGAAAAAAAAAACAGCAATGTGAAATGACTCACATAAAAAAAGAAAATGACTGGAAATGATGCATATAAATTATATACGAGTCACTATGTACCATCAGCTGCGCTTTTTATGTAGGACTTGATGGACTAAGACCCTGTTGGCTAGTCACTGCCTACTTCCTCTCAATTATACATATTTACTCACATAAATTCAATCATCTAGAAGTTTCCAGTTTAAAGTATAAGCTGTGCCATTTGTCAGAGGAGGGAGCCAAGCATTTCAGGAAAGTGACATCTCTCTTCCCTTCATGCTCCCCTTCCCCATCTTATACCACTTGGAATGGGAGGGATCTCTTTACACTGACTGCAGCTGAAAGTTGTGCTGACCAGATGAGGATCCTGACTTTTAGAGCATCAATATTAGGAGAAAATACATCAAGTTCTAAATAACTATGAAGAAGTATTTTGCAGTACTTCATTCACTTGCTGGCTACTGAACTCTGAGATCTCAAATCTGCATAAAACATTTCCAATCGGGAATTATTCATGAGCTATTCCTGTCAATGCTTTTTTTGTTTTGTTTTTGTTTTTTTTGTTGTTACACAGACAGAATTTAATTAAAGAAAACACTAAGGGAAAATGGACATCAAACAGCCTTAAACAATTAGGAAATCTGGACTTAAATTCAAATTTGAATCTGATGTTGGGTCCAAACGATTATAAGATAACAACTGCTATTTCATGAATGCATAGTAAGAAGATTGTTTTCTGTGTATTCTTTTCTTCACCCTCTTTAATAACATTAATATTCTTCACCTTGCTTCTTCAGAAAAACTGCTGAATGTATATTTGTATACAGAATATCATAGCACTTGTGAAATAGTTTTTTATTAAAACAGCTGGACTCAAACCAAACAATGTGCACTCAAACCAAGCAATGTTGAAATCTCATGACACTTTGTGCTATAGTTTCATTTGTTTCAGTTATCCACTTACAGCAACAGGTTACTGACATTAGTTAGCTAATGATATTTGCATGTTTTGTTGGTTGTAAGAGGAAGAAGTTTACTTTAACAGAAAAAAAAAAAACACAATATGTTTTATTTATTTCCTGAGAACTTTCACTTACACAGGTAGGTACTAGACACTTGAAATTAACTTTCCAGAGCATATCAGTTAAAAAAAAAAATAATTAAGATTTTGGCTTAGTTTCATTTAAAACAGTAAAAACTGACCTTGTAAACATTTCCATAGGAGGTAGGATACATACATTTGACAATTTGTCAAAGAAGAGAAAGTAAACAGTTACTCTGTTGTCCTAATAAATAATGAGCAACACAGGCATTAAATAAACATTTTTATATAAAAGATACGTGAAAGACTAAAATAGCATTTTTAATAAATTAGGAAGAGATGTAATCATTTCTTTACAAGTTAGTCTTGCTGTCAAGAATCACTGGTTCTTTATGTTCACCCTGAATTTCTGACTGAAAAGTTGTAATGAGAACAATCTTGAGTGATTCACAAGCAGGAAAAGGTGAATTTATCTGCTTTGTTGCTTGGAGGAGTGCTAAAATCTTGAAAATGTTTCATTTTACAGCTACATGTAATACTTTTGTATTCCACCAACCTAAAAGGATTGTCATCATAGTCTTAATGTCTGAAATAGGAAAGTAAGCTTAAGACAGCGACATGTCTCTCCCAGTTCAGGTTCCTCCAGCAGCTGCTCCCATGAAGACTGTGTTAATTGGTGGTAAAGATGATATCATGTCTCTGTTTGGTGGTTCGTGAGACTCCAGATTTTCCTGAGGAGGGAACTGACCAGATGTTCCATACATACACTGTGAAGAAGATGTGCTTTGCATGTTTGAAGCTGTGGGAAAAAAAAAGGTTAACATAATTGCAAGTTTTCTATCTACCGTATTTAACAACAACAACAAATAACAAACAAAAAGATCAAAAACAGAATACAATTTCATCTATTGGAAACCCTGATCTACCAGGTACACTATGTGAAGAACTGACATTTCAATAGTTCTGTTCTTCACTAAATTTACTTATACTTCTACAATTTTTCTTCAGTGGCTCTTCACACTGTCAGAGAATAGCATCAGGGAATAAAACAAAGCTAATGCAGCAGTGAACTCTGCTAAAAATCCAGCTATGGGCCTGAGAATGAGTCATCTTCCATGACAGCTGCAAAGCTGTTTGTATTTGTTATCCTCATCTTTTCATATCTTGCACCATTCAGGTCCGTATTCATTAATGGTACCATCGCCATCACCTAGCACATAACACAGCATACCAAAGAGAGATGGTGGGCACAATGCTGGCTTGGTGTTTCTGGATTCCTCCCTCCTGCTATTTAGCATCCTTAAAAGAATTGACTAATAAATTCTTGCAGAGCCTTGAAGAAGCAAGTAAGGACTGGCCTTCTTTGTATGCTTAACAAGTAAGTAATAGGAAGAGATAACCTTGTGGAGAAATGTGTCCTGGCTTACACCTTCCATGCAACGCTTCCGAGTCTTTTGGGAATGCAAATCCAAACTCAGCTACCATTTGTTTAATGTACATAACAAAACAAACACATTGTGATTAGGTGATTTCACCTATAATTCATTGTCAGCAAGAAATCTGCTGAATTCACACAGTTATTGGATCACCGAGAGGGGACAGACTACAATATAGGAAGTATAACTCTAGACATCACTGACCCAGGATTCATTTGATCTGCTTGACAGTGAGAATCCTGAAGAGACCTTGGAGGAGCCCAGTTCAGTATTAGCTCACTTAATAGTTAGAAACTGTTTCCTAATACATAATTTTCTGCGATTCAGGCCGTACATTCCAATCCTTGTGGAAAATGAATCACAGTTCACTTAGAAAGAACAAAGAGTTATTAAACCCACTGTACTAAAATTTTTAGGAAACATCTTAGGACACATCCCATGGCACTTAGCTATTTTATTTTATTTTTATCATAGATGCTATGTATATGAGCTACAGTTTAACTCTCAGCTCAACTTGTTAAGATGCTAAAAAGTTTATAGCTTCTCAGTCTTGGATATACTTACGCATAGCAGTTCGACAGACAACTGAAGGTGAGGACTCTGTGTAGTATGAGCCTGTTTGTTTTCTTCCGCCGTCATCCAAGATATTCAGTGGATCATGTATATCACTGTATGATGGCAATGATCGAATGCTACTTACACTGCTGATTACAGAAACATGTTGATCCACCATTGATCCAAGTCTGTGAGATTCTGGATAATTAATATTGTTTCCATAATATCCTATTAACAGGAGTTTGGAAAAAAGAAAGTAGAGTGAAATCATTACTGAAGAGAAACAGTAGAGTAGGAGCCTGCGGTTAAGTTGGAGCAAAAGGTAGTTGTTACTGACTGAATTTCTTGAGAATAAGGTTATTTACGTACATACATGACCTAGTAACCTTCATAATGCATGCAGTGATGGACCCAAAAGAGGGATGGGTACCAAGAGAGCAAAACAAACTCTAATTCAGTCATGGTTTCAGTA
The DNA here is from genome assembly GCA_013399175.1 of Odontophorus gujanensis. Classification (NCBI taxonomy): domain Eukaryota; kingdom Metazoa; phylum Chordata; class Aves; order Galliformes; family Odontophoridae; genus Odontophorus; species Odontophorus gujanensis. Next base: position 152,595 of record VXAB01003756.1, on the reverse strand, counting down.
CAGAATTGCACCTCCATTCTAAGTTCAAAATTAAACAGCACCCTGCAACCAGTGGCCAGAAGAGATGCCATATGGACATCGTATCAGTCATGTGGACTTGTGGAAGGAAGTTCAGTGCTCCCTTCTGAAGCTGACGAACAAGGAAAATACACACAGAAAAAAAAAAATGCTTCATGGTAATACATACTTGTCATATACAAACTCATATACAAGCAATATTGCCACTGCTTGTGTCCTCCAGAAGAGAGTGATGTTTTTTCTGACTATATCTCTGAAGCAGATTGTGGAAAAACTTTACTCTTGAATTTTCTGGGAATCAGTTTCATAATAAATGTTGTGGGGGATTTTCAAGAGATTTTTAAATGGAATAGTCATCCTTCTTTTCCTTGCTTTGTGCAAGACATGGCAATGGTGCTAGAGGAAGATGGGCAGTGGTGCAGCAGAGTCATTTGAGGTCAACTGAGGATTCCCCAGAGGAAAATTAATCCTGAAGTAGCTGGTTAAGCTGCTTTACAATCTATACATGTCATCAGAGAAGTAAAAAAACATGAAGGTGTAATTAAGAGCTGAAATACTTCTTCCAAAGAAAAAAAGCAGACAGAAAGCGTTTCACTCCAGCAAGGAAAGAGAAAGAAAAAGGGAAAAAATATATTCTTAGTATATATTATACCATTGGAAGGATTAGGGGGATATGTTGCTCCTGGGCAAGTAGACGCTGAATTGCTCAAGAAATTGAAGCTTCCTGTATTCAGAAACTGCATATTGTGTGCATCCTGAGTCATGGATGAGGGACAATAGCTGGAAGGTGATCTGGCACTGTATGGAGATACAGCACAACTGTTGTTGAAGTAGTCTCTGGAGAACTGCTGTTCACTCAAAGCATTGAATCGGCTGTGCTCTGCTCTGTGGTGGTAAACTCCTGAAGTGGAATGGGCCTGAGTTCTGAACATAGCCTGGTAACTGGAATTGTTTCCATAGTAGTTCTGATTAGTCTCTGACAAAGTCTGATAAAGGGGTTCTGAGTAGGAAGAGCACTGTGAATGTGTGGATAACACTGAGCCTACACTTGGAGGTCTCACAGCCATCGGCCCCTGATTGATAACACTTCCTCGACTGACCAGGGCTGGAGAAATGGGTGGAGTCATCAGGTGACTGGTGCTTTGAGGCAGCTCCATCTGACCTGCAATAAATAAGCATTAGCCATCTTTAGCATTCATACTGCAGTCCTGCTGAATACAGTGGATTTGTTAAGACACTAACCCTCTGTTGAAGTGCATATTGCTATTTGAAACCTTTACAAAGTGTATGCATTGGCTCCCACCTTTAATCCATGGCTTTGGGCTAGAAAGCTTTCAAATACCATTTTCCAGACTGGAGACTGGCACATTCAGTGTGAAATCTCAGCAGTTAAAAGTCTTGTGTGCTCAGGATGTTATTTTTATTCATGCCTAACAAAAATCTCATCAAGCCATGGATGATGGATATTTTTACCATTGCACCAAGAGGATGGTACTGGCAAGTCTCTACAATTACCTCCCTTCATGAATCAGCATGGACGGTGAGCTCATGGAATGTTCTTACTAGGGGTTCCCATAAATACATATGGTCATTTTTACTCTTACTGTGCTATTGTGAACTGAATGACTAACAAGCAAAGAAGAGAAGGAGGGACTAAGAGAAGTGCTACATACCTGTCAGCTGCATGTTCTGACCATCTCCTGTGGCAAAGGGATTCAGACCTGAAGGCATACTGCTAGGCTGACTAACAGACAAGGACACATAGGTTTGCTCTGCTAGACACTCATTTTTGACTGAAGTGTCACTGGGCAGAGAAGCAGCTTTGTTACGATTTGCTAGGAAGCAAGAACTTGGTGATGCAGTAAAAGTGGCTTTGCTTGCATCTGGAATAGTAAGTGGAAAAGTGTTGGTGGCTGTTATTTGTTCTCACTGCACATAAATTCAACAGTTGCAACAATTAGAACAGTACATGAGCTGTCTAATTTGTTCACATACTTGGTTGCTTATTTTAAAACACAGTAAAGCCTCTTTTTCTTGCATGCAGTTGAAAATAAATATTGTTCTAGTCTTAATCTTCCCAGATCTGAATGGATATTGTCTAAATCACATTCCCTGACTACATATCTACATAAATCATGTCAGTGGTATTATCAGCACCTTACTGAAATCATCATAGTGTAGATATGAATCACTTGAAGTAAATGTCAGCCATGAAGTCAAGTAAATTACACTAAGACTCATCTTAAAGATTCAACAATGAGAGTTTTAGGATGCTTGAAACATATCTATTTTCATACTGACATCTAGAAAAAAGAAGCATTTTTTATTACCAGTAGTTCTTCAGTTTTCTGCATACTATTGATAAATTCAGTGGAAGTTTTGTTATTTTTCTGGAAATCTGAGTTGAAGGGCTTCGCCCAAATATCCCAGGAAAAGAGTATCAGTGACCAAAGACTTCAATGATGATCACAGATGCTAGTGTTAATCAACATATATTCAGCAGAATCCAATAGAATTTCCCTAAATTTTTGTGGATTAACTTGGACCAGAATTTCATAGAATGGGCTAGGTTGAAAAGGACCTCAAAGAACATCTTGATCATATAGAATTTTATCCATGTCTTATGGATCAAATGACATTTCTTAATATTTCATTTTATAGCAAGAGACCTTGACCTGCCCAACTCCGAAGAATCCTAGTAGCCATAAAATATTAAGGACGTTATTTTAAGCTCTTTTTGTTTCTCTTCTACAGTAATATTTCAGTCAGTTGGTAAGTAGGGCTTCAACATTGTGTTCCAAACTTACAGGGACATTCATATTTTGTTAACATTTCAAACATTCCTAGTTCAAGGTGTAACAACATATTTCAGATTTGACTGAAAAATTGGATTGGTAATTTCTGCTCTCTCTGCTAGATGTACTTCTTTTCACACCAGTTTGTGGCCCTTCAGTTGCAGCTAAATGAGTTTAGTCACACTCAAGATCATTTCAGTCATCCTTTGTAGTAACATTCCCACAAAACATTATTAAGTGATGGTGGGAATTGGTGAGTTAATGTTCACAACCTTTTCAGGTGTTTTTAACAATGTGACCTAAAACTACAACTTCAGGAAAAGAGTGCAAGTCTATTTTCACTTGAACAAATATTCAATTTTCTAAAAATGCAGGAATACATTCATAAGAACCAAGCTCTAGCTACCTAAATTCTTCATGTATTTGTCCAGTAGATTCTGGAGTTCTTGTTCTTTGTCATTGTTGAACTGTGTCTCCATGGCAAGCAGGATGTACTCATCTAGCAGCATGCGGATCAAATGAAAAGAACCTTTAAGGAGGAGAAAGAGGGAGAGTAGCCAAGTTATCTTTGTGACCATCTCTCACCACTCTACAAGAAGCTGGTGAAACAAACAAATAATTGTGGACTTTAAATGACCTGGCAAGACCAACACAGGATAGTGTCTAACTTCTGGCTCTAATCTCTCTCTGCACTAGCCCACCTAGCTCAATTGTTTACTGTCCTGTAGGCTATTTGACCACTAATTACATCAAAGAAAAATACTGATGAAAGTGAGACATGCTTTATACTTGAAGAGGGCACACAATGGAGCTAGATAAGGCTGAAGTCTGATAGAATGCCTCTGCTCTATTTCTGTTTGCTTTGTGCTAAATAACCAGACAATAACTGGTGAAGTCTTTGAATTTATTTCAAGGATGTATCACATTAAAAATGTGTCTGTCCTTACAGCCATTTAAAATAGTTGTATATCATAGATAATGATATATCTATAACAACACAGATAACCTGAGAAACTATATACTGTATTTAATTTCATTTGCTCTAACATTTTCTATATTAAAAATTACTATTTCTGAGAGTCCTCAGAAACATAAACATTTCTAAAGACAGACAAGTGAACCTTAATTTTTAAAAACCACAGAATACTGTAATGTCTGCTCATGTCAGAATTAAAAAACAAAACTGACCTGTCAAATTCTTTTTGCTCTTACAAAAAAAAAAAATAATAATTAAAAAAAAGCTATGCACAATAACAACAGTAATTTTTGGTCCTTATATAAAATAAATGACTAGAATTTTCTGTCTCCTATCAAGATATGTAGTTATGTCTCCAGTGTCAGATTAAAAGAAACGTTTCTAGTTCTCAAGCAGCAAGGCAATAACAAAGAGTAATTTAAATGAAAAATATCTTGGAAAATGAACATGCGACATGAATCACCAATACATTATTACCATCATTTACTGTGCAATATTAGTTTGAAAATCACATTATATGTAATTTTTGACTTTGATAAAAAAATCTTTAGGCTAGGACAGTCTCCTCTACTGAGAAAGTAGCATAAGTAGAATAAATGTTGGCACATATGTACAAATATATGAGTGTTTATACAAACTCCAGGTACCAAAACTTGAGGCATTGTTCAGAGTGAGGTTATGCATCACTCGAGCACCGAAAAAGCTCCATTTGAGAAGAAAGTCTTGAGCTCTCTTCTTCAGTGACCTCCCATTTTGCTTGCTTGCCTGAAAGACAGAAGTAGCAGAATACAGTAGGTATGCTAACTTGTTTTCTACACACAGGAAAGGAGAAAGGGAAACTGAATATGCTTAAAAGTTCAAGGAGTTCTTGATTCAGGTTCATGTGGCAGAGGGGTCCGAGGTGCCTGATTTAAACTGTCTTCATAAAGTATGTCCTAAAGTGATAAACAGCATTCACTCTTTTCAGTGCAGTCATAGTAGAGCTCTGACCACATTCAATGAAGTAAACTGCTTACTGCTTAGACTCCGCTGTGGCCAGAAGGCATATAAATAAGCTCATGTTTTAATACTCAAGGTGGGAAATCGTTCTGTGTACGTACAGGTGTAAATGACAAAAAGAAAAAAAAATCCTCTGGTGACATGTTATTTCATATAAACAGAGAATGGAAATTAGTCTCTGTACCTCAATGTAATCTTTATAATACCTGCCAGAATCTCACTTATAAAATGTTTATTATTGTTACACTGAGGCTTTTAATGCTGCTTACTTCATACTCTGATTTGTTCATGTGGTAAAAATATGCTCTATTGCTTTCTCAAATAGCAAGTAGAAGTAAAGTGGTGTGTGAGTTTGAGAGTGACCACACTTCAGCATGAACAGAAGACAGAAATGGAAGGGTTACATGTACTCAGTTGATTGAGAATCTAATCAGGACTTGCTGGTATTTCTTACTCCTAACTACAGGAAAAGAGTGCTATGAAACATACCTGCTAAATTTAATAATACAGTATTACATAGAAGACAAACAGGAGAGCGCTTCACTGTTTCTACCTGGCTTGTTTCTTGAGAACTGCATTTTGAAATTGGAGAGTCAGTTTTAGACTGTAATCAATCAGCTCTAAAACAAATAGCGATTGCTCAGCTTCAGTGTGAGTTTTGTGCCTAGGCGAGTGCTTCTGGGAATTTAGTTAGGCTCTACAGCCCTGACTCAAAGCACCTTACTGCACCACTCAGAGCTGACAGTAAACATTTGTAAACTCAGAGAAAATACTAATATGCCCGCCAAAATTTGGGAAAACAAGTAAAGAAAGGGAAAACGACATGCCAACTTTTGTAAAGTGGCAGAGGCACTCTTCTGCAAGTCAAAGCTAACTGCTCTACCTTCTCCTCTTGCACCCATTCATATCAAGATGGTCCCCATATGATGGGCACAGGACCTGATGAAAAGACAAGTCTTCAGAGCTATTAACAAGCAATATCATGTGCTACATTTCATCCTAACGGCTTACATTAAGTCACAAATTGGTTTAATATCTCTTTCTTGAGCTACAGCTGAAAACTCAGTTACTTTGTTCTGAACTGTCCTGTGATTGATTGTAACTATACATGTACAAAATATTTGCAATTATGAAGAATCTTGTAAAACTGGCAAAAAAAAAATCCCATTAAATGCCTCAGTTACCAAGTTTAGCACCTTGTGAAGTCATAAAATGGCATCTGCTGCACTAACCTATACTACATGCAGTACCATCCTCGCAATGTGAAAAAAAGATTTGCTTCTCTAAGGTACAATTTTGGCTCACCTTACTCACTAGGCAATACCTCTGTGATTTTTCATGCACAGATAAGTTGGATGGGTTTCTTCTGTGTCAAGCTTGTGATGGTGCTACTATCAAGTTTTACTTGATACTTAGTTTTACATAAATGTAGATATATTCAACAGCACTCAACATGATTAATTAGAACTAATTAATTAGTCTTGAGTTAGGTAGAATATTTGAAAAGTACCTTGATAACCCTTTGCTCAACCACAGTATCCAGCCACTCAATAAATGATTCCACAGTGGCATTCTTCTTTAGAAGGTCCTTCAGTTCTTGGAACACTGTAATGGAGTCATCTACCATGTAAAAAAGGAGAATATATCATTCCATGTTATTCTGAACATGAGAAAAACCCACTCGTCAGCCATATGACAATATTGTAGCATGGAAAGGAAAGGCAAAGAATTAGAGTGGTGAAGAAATCAAAAATTATTCAGCAAAGTAAGCAGATACATATCTATTATGCATATATATTATTTTAGCATTAAAATAATGAAATATAGTTTTACAAGAAAATAAAAGCAAAAAAAAACCAACAACATGGATGTTTTATATTCACTTCAAGACTACCTACCTATTACTAAGTTTAGTAGAAAAGTTTTACCTGTAATGAGACAGACTTCTATAATGTTTTTTGTTTCCTTTGCATTTTACAAGCTAACTTCTCTATTTCCCATTCTTGAGAAAGTGCTTGAATAGGATTTTGATTCATTATCAACGAACTGGTCAACAAACTGGTTTTCTTAAGCTAAAGTTAATTCTGAGCTAGATCAGAGAATGCAGTGTCTTTGTGCCTCTTCTCAGCCAATCTCCATGCAGCAAAGAGTGAATTTCTTTTAACATTACAAATGTAACACCACAGACTTACATTCATTGTAGACCTCCCCATCAGAATCTGTGCTCCCTGATACTGCAAGGAGTGCTTGAGAGCCAATACTATTCAAATCAACTTTTTCAATATCTGACACCATGGAATTTACCACATGCTGATCAAAAAGTGCTGGTCGAGCAATCTGTAAGAGAAGTCAAGTCAAAAGTCTGAGAAGCTTCTCTTCAGAGAAGAACTGGTAGCTGTCTTTTCTCAGCTATGTTTATCACAGGTTAGATGAAATAATGTTTCCCTTCCATTAGACTTCTAATACTTTTGTAACGTGCCTTCCTTTCCAGGTCATTTTTACACCACCCACATCCTACTTTTGTGTTAACATTTATACAACAGAAGTCTAAGTCAAGAAAAAAGCACGGTGCATCTACAATTATTCATGAAAGTTACTCCCTCAAAAGACTGAACCATTACAACGAAAGGTAATATATTCTTTTCAACAATCTACCAAGCCTTCATATCCTAATTGCAGATACCAGCACCCTGCCAACTCAGCCTTGGAGCCTTCAGCTATCTGTCACATATTCCTTTCTGTTAAAATTCTGAAGAAATAAACTCAGTAAAGGACATTGTGAACAAGACAACGAACCTTTTCAAGGCAAGAAGGAACTAAAATACATTCTCATATATTCCACTTTATCATAGGATTGCCAAACGTTTCCATGATAGTAGTTCACTGTAGTCACTGTCTTCCCTCTCTACTACAAAATTTTGAAGTTCAAAATGTCTAGATAAGATCTATTTATGGTCTCTTTATTCTTATTCAGCGAAAACTACAAGGCATAAGTATTCCATGGCTGAAGTTGAATATTTAAAATGTGAAGAATTAACATCTGCAAGCCAGAAAGATGAACTGAATATAGTTGCCAGTATTTTATATATAAGTCTGATTCTGTTTACCTGTGCTAGGTGTAAGAATGAAGTTTGTCGTTTCAGAGAGGAAACAAATCTTCGCGCAATAGGCAGTTTCTTATCCATCAGGATTTCTGGTAGATTTTCCAAAGAGGAAACAACCCACTGTTCCCAGTTTTTTGCAAAATTTCTTATATCTGCCAGTAAACTACAGTAAAAAACATATTTTAGAGAAATAGCAATAAAAAATTTATTGCAATAGTTTAAAAATGATTCACAGAATCCTGGACAGATCTGTGAATTACTCTTCAGATATCCCTGAAAGGTAACAGGAAATGATTGATCAACAAAAGGCTAAAATTGACTATGTATAGATCTGTATCTCCTCTGAGAAAAAGTTGTAAGCCATCTGCCAATTCAAATCAGTTGAAAACAACTATCTTTAAGAATAAAGCATAAGAAATTCAAGAACCATTACAGATATCTGAAACTCAACATCTTAGACATAAAACCCCGAATAGGACATCCTCCAAGGGAAAGGAAAAGTGAGAAGATTCAGAGTAATTTATAATAATCCTCTTGTGATTATCTTGTTAAATTAAAAAAATAAAAAATAAAAAAAACACCTTAGATACCATGAGGATATGTATGGTACAAACCTGAAATGTATTCTGAAAAAGAAAGATAACAATTATTTTTCCTCATACAACAAGAGTATATTTCTTTCCTTTTTGGTCTTCCAAGGCTTTAGTCTAGAAGAAACATGTTTCAAGATATTCAACAATCCAGTAAAACAGGACATGAAAATACTGTCTAATGTTTGCTGTTCTACTTCTATAGCTGTCCTCACAGCTGATAGTTTTTTGCCATACCTACTTTACTTTTCTAAAAATGAGTTTAAATATTGTGAGAAAAAATCTCTAGATTACAGATTTTCTGCTATTTACTCTACATTTTCCTGGAATGTGACTATCAATTAAAATGTATCATTATTATACCTACCTTTCTGGCATTTCTTGCATTGTTGCAGGGATAAGTACATCTGTAAGAACCTTCAAAAAGGTAACATAAAATGATATCAAACTTCCACTGGACACTTCATTCTATTCATTCTTGTCTGCTTAGATTGTAAAATGATATGGACAGGGAATTTATACAGTGTAAAGCCATTCAACCTACTGTCCAGATTTCTCGCTATATCCGTATTTCTCTCATCACTATTAGATAGGTGTATATGAGATGTACATACACCTAGATATTTCCCATTCCAAATGTCTGCTTTCTTGCAGCATGTTAGTAAAATAATAAAGTGTTATCACTCCTGCCTTACAGTAGAGCAGTCAGTAGAAGTGAAGTGCCTAATCATTTTGACTTTTCAGGCATCACTGTTAGTCCCAATAAAGCAGATTCAAGAATCTCCCAAGTCCTCAAACGCTATTAGCTGTCTGACTCTTCCTATCACTACAACGTATTGCATATGGAATTGAAGTTCTTCAGGGTTAATGACAAATCACTTATAGTTGAGTGTGGTAATACGGAACTGTTTTGGCAAAAAAACTCTGCCAGCTGACATGGCTTTTGGGGCACCTTAGGGCAGAGGGCAAAGTTGTTCGATCGCCTATATTGTCAAACATATTTCTATTAATAATTCAAATGGTTTGATAACAACACAGTGGAACTCCTTGGATGTGCTGACATGAATGTCTAGCTTAATAATAAGAAAGAAATGGTGAGAGACAGAGGGATGGGACAAGGATAATCACAGAAATTCATGATCTTTGCACAATTCTTCTTTATCAAATTTCTAATTCAGTGCTCCTCTGGTATTTATTTGTCCGTGACAAAGTTAGTATTGGATATACTGGACCAGCAGGTTTAAAGCAGAAACAAACATAGTGTGCAATATAGCCTCTACAAACAAATTAGGCATAACGGTTCATTTTCAGGGTAGTAATTATCATCTTCAATGTTAATTACCTTCTTACTTTATAGCTTGATATGCTTCTAAGAAATACATGTTTTCTTCCCTTGGAAATTTTCCTTCATATTTAAGTGCAGTAAAGAATGACAGATACATGGCAATTAGACACTCAGTGCCAAACAGCCTTAAGTCTCTTCCTTTGACTGTTTGGTGTTCACTGTTATGCCATTAATTTTTTCCTCTCACTGATATATAATTGCAAAATGTGTTAAAGAACAGATGACAATACTTCTCTAATTAAACAATAGGCTATTTCACAGGCACTTAAAATATTTTACACCTATTAATTAATTATCTAATTTACAAATGAAAAACACAGGAACTTTAGTGGTATTATTTTCTTAATTTATTTTTGCTCTAGTGCACTCTTAATTGTGACCATGCAGTGCTCCGTAGTTTCACTAGCACAACTAGTGATTGTGTGATCATGCTGGGAAAAAGATCTAAGAGCTTATATGGCATAAAAATTCCAGAAAAAATGTTTCCTACTACTTTTTAAAACCTGAACCAGCTCAGAATGTAGCCAACAAAACAGTTTTGCTGATACTTCTAATGGTATGGGTACAGAAATGAATGCTATAAGGCAAGAAAAGTGGTCACATCTTAATCCGGTATCATTACTATTCTGTACCATGAAATTATGATATAGTCTGTGCGTAGCAGGTTTACAAGTCGACCCACCTTGTTGAAGTCTGCCTTAGCTGGTAGAAATTGCAACAGTATTTTATGTAAAAACATGGCTTCAGTTTTCATTCAAGTTTAACTTACTCAGTCTTTCAGTGAAGCGCACAAACATTCTTTAAATAAATACAAAAAAGCAGGTAAAGATTTCACCATTAGTGAGCTGCTTGTAGTCTTAAGAGTTCTGCTCCTCACTGATTCACATAGACAGACGCAGAAAGCAGGCATGGTATCCTGCTGTTATAACTCTGACACTGTTTTTACAAAGCTAAAAGCCATAAGATTTTTGGTTGAGATTATTCATGCAACTGAATGCCTAACCTACCTTATACAGAATCGAGTCACAAACGCAGAAGATGTCAATAATGACAGAATTTTCAAGCAGGGGAAGAAGATGATCAGGCATTCCTTGCCAAAAATGTAATAAGAAATGCTGAATCTAAGGGAGTAAGAATCAGAATAATGGATATAAATACTGCTTTCTTAGCTCCCTATGTATATATACCAAGAAAATGCATTCAAACAACCTTACCTCTTCAAAGTTCCCATTAATTGCATTGTCAAGGACACACTGACAGTGTGTTTTGTACATCATGATAAGAGTATCTACCTATTTTGGAAGAAAGAATAATTAGAGTTTCTTAGCTTTCTCCTATATTGCTATTGATATCAAAGTTTCTGCTTTTTGTAGCTAGAATTTAAACGTAAAATATAAAATGTATTACAATGCATGTTTACAAGTAGGGTCTTTATATCTAGAAGCAATGACATTGCAAATCTTAATTTTTTATCAACACCTTCAAGTTTCAGTGCTGCTGTTAGGAATGTAGTGTTTGAATCCTTATACAATGTGAAAATGTGAATATTGAAGTAAGGCAATGGTTAGATTAGCCAGTCAGATGGTAAATTTGCCTTTCTGAAAGCTAAGATTAATCCTAAAGAGTACTGCAAGTTAATCATTAGGCTACTATAGGCGTCTATGAGTGTTCTGAAACATCATCTAGTTCGACAAATGAGAAAATAGCTGCCAGTCATTTGGTCAAAGTTTAATCACTGCCTTACAGGAACTGAACTTTAAAAAGCAAAACTCCCTTTCATCTCATCAGGCTAATTTATCTAAGTGGAGCATTCTCTTATGTTAAGAACATCACAGGGTTATTACAAGAGTCTGCAAAAAAATTAGAGTAATTTTAAAAATTTGTTATAAATTATAAAACAAGAATCCTGTAAAGTATTCTCAGGAAAGAAATATGGATGTTAAAAAAACCATTCTTCCTGAACAGAATCATGGAATGTTTTGTAACAGCTTGTGAACTTCTCCAGCAAATCAAAGTCAGGTTTTGAATGAACTTAGAACAGCTTTTATTCCAACAGGTTGGAAATTGATTTCTTTGGAAACTGACCTTGCTGACTTTCAGAGATGCTTCTGTAACCACCTATATTTTAAAAAGTTGGGCAAAATCTGAGGTTCAAGAATAGTTTGATAATTTTTTTGAAGGTTTTGATGGAAATATGAAGTTTAGATAATATTTCTTCGGAAACATAATGAAAAAAAGTTTTCTATCTATTTTAGTACTGTTACAGCTGTACAATCTCCAACAATATCCATGGCATGCATTCTCTTAAAAGTTTAATGTGGGAGTCACAATTCATGTATGTGCTCTCTTCAACAAAATATCTAAGGATTATTCAGACAGTTCCTGTGCTTTTGAAGACTTGGGAAAGACACTTCACTTTTGTCCTCTGTTCGAGATGTAAAAATTGTTGGATCCATTTTGTATGCATCTTAGTATTGGGGACTGAGTGATGGAGTGGCAAGTGGAAGGATAATAGTGTGGACTACTAGAGAGAGCTCAATAATCCTTGGTCAGAAAAGCTGAGAAGAGGGACAGATAGGGAGAAAAGAAAACAGGAAAGTAAATAGTTAAATAAAAACAAAAGAACAAACAAATGAATGAATGAATGAATGAATAAAACAGAAAAACAAACAAACAAACAAAAGAAACAAGAACGAGGAATGAAGAAAGAATAACAGGGAAAGAGAAGGAGACAAACACATCTCTCTTCCCATAACATCTTCATAACTCCAGGAGCCTGCCTGCAGAAGGGAGTCACCCCAAAAGCCCTCTTGGGCCCTCCTGTCATGTGGTCCCAACACGAGAGGAACTACATGGTGTCAATCCAAGAATGAAGAGAAAATGACATCTTACAGTTTCATTGTTGGAATGGTAAAATCTAGTTTTGTTTATGCTGCTGTAAGCAGCATAAAGGCCATAAGGAATCTCAAATGCTCCCCATATGTAAATGCTATAAGAATGTTGTTTGAGAGATTTTGATTCATGAATGGAGTCTATAGCAGTGGATGATGTACACTGCTGAATACACCAGTTCCTTTTCTTTAGAATCTGTAAGCTTTTCAGTTAACATCTGTATTACAGATGGTTCCTTCTGTTTAGCTCTTCAAAACAGGAACCCTAGTCTTCACTGCTCACATGGAGCAAACTTAAGAGGAAGGGCTCATCAGACAAAAAGTGTTAAAGCAATATATCTCAAGACAACCACTACCATGACCTACACTGGAGCTTAAAATTGAAAGTTCACAATTTGTACCAAAAAGATATCTAGCACAGTTCAGGGACACAGCAGTTCATAATGCGACCAGAAATATAACACAGATATCACAAAGGCAAGCGGGCAAAGATACAAAGCATACTACAGCAATACTTTGAACTGACCTTTTGGTTAAGCAAAATTGTATACCTTTTTGTGGAACAAAATTTTACTAACTTCCAGAAAACCTGTATACTCAGTTTTACACAGTCTCTTCTCAAATAATTAATGATTGTAAAGTTCATCTAATTATTTGCTGTGAATTATTTGTTCTGATCTAATCAGAACAAAATTTACCTTAAATCTAAAGGCATTTGGAATGAATACAACTCTGTTTGTTTGTTTTGCTCTCCCCGTCTTGCATACCATCAGTTTGTAAAATACTAGGTCAGTTAATAGGTAAATAATTCAACCATCTTTCCATTGGAGAGCCAGTTAATCGGTGTTAGTAAAGGTTTGCCCCCTCTATAAATCAGTCACCTCTGTTTGATTATGGACATTTCTGGCTCTTTCATGTCAATACCTCAAAGGCTAAGATATGAAGAAACATTGTGGCAATTTTTGATCTGTAAATTAGAAGAGAAGTAGCGCATATTTTACCTTGTCTTTAGAAATGCACCCTTGAAGCAAAAGATGTTGAGCACTTGGAAACTCTGGGAGAAGAGTTCCGGTTTTGGAACTCAGAGAATATTTCCGAGTGAAACCACCCTGGAATGTGAGCGAAAAACAGTAATATTGAAATACTTAATGCTGCTCCAAATGAAATGAACAATTAATGCTAAGCTTGTACATTATCTCAAGAGCCTCTCAGCATTCTAGAATTTTTATGTTCAGATTAGCCTTAAAAATAATGATGCTTATCCAGACCTGTATTAAAGATCAGAAAGGTAATTGAATATGTACCTAAATCTAAACTCTACCACTTACAGTTATCAGAATAATACGACCATTGGATCACATTATTTCATGAAATTCTACAAGCTTTGAATTTAGTTTGTGTTTAAAAATTCACTAAAAGTCACACTAAGTTTTATTTAACATGCATCTTTCTTGTGCAAGGAGCATGGGTACTGGTGGTGCTATGGTTCTCTGTTCTCTTCCTGCTCTGATAGCACCATGACAGTGAATTCTGCTGCTTTCCTACAGTAACCACCATTTTAGTTTATCATAAATGTTGATATTTAATGGTATTATGGGTGTGATGGTATGTAGGAACACTTCTGAATTACGTATTTATTACATATCGCTCAGAAATAGCGATGAAATTGACATGAAGCCCCAGAAAATATCTCCCAGTCCTATCTCCTACTGTACTGAAACACATGCACACATAAATTCACATACCAAGAGCTTTGTACATTAAAAAAAAGGACAGATTGAGATGTGTGTCTTTCTGCGTCATGCTACTGATTTTAGCTGGCTTCCTCCCAATCTGTTGAAGTGACTGAGAGTCTGGCCATTCATTTCCGAGAGATTACATCTTGTCCAGTGAAAATTTTTGGAACATTTTGCTTCTGTCTATAAGGATGGAATAAAATTATTCTGGGTAGCACAGGCATAGATCTACAAAACAGAAAAAATCCTGTACAGCAGGTCCATCCTGAAATTCAAAGTCAGGAATCAAAGACTGAGGCTGGAAAGAGGAAACAAAGTTTCAAAGGATCTTGTAGAGGAAATGAATATATGATTTTCCAAGTCCCAACTCTTTAACAACAAGAAAGAGAAATAAAAAATGAAAAAGCATTATAATCTCAGTTTTGTATGTTAGTAAGGACAATTTCCTTACTGTGGGTTTGTGTTCTCCTGCTTCTTTGTTGATCTGTTGTGAACACTAACCTAGAGACAAGATAGATTTGTCTTGAATCACACTAAATTCTACTGATTTGAGAATTCCTTGCAGTTCTTAGAATTCTCCAAGTCCCTTTAGCTTTTAAATTCTGAAGTATAACAGACACATCTCATAGTAGTTGCAGACTGAGAAAAGATCTGGAATAATTATTAGATATGAGTCTTTGGAGAGATGGAATTTGGGTGGGCAACAGCTGTCTTGTACGCGTCAGTTCTCAAACTGACTACGAAGCAATATAAAGTAAATATACCCCCAATAAAATTCCTAACCTAGTGCTCTCACAGTATGGTTTAGTCTGTTTCTCCACAGAGTGGAACAGACACATCCTGCAGTGATGTAACGTTACTATGCCTATAATTATAACATGCACCACACCATGCTTATTAAGCTTTAAAATAATAAAAGATGAAATCCTCATCCACGAGAGAAGCAATAGAACGTGTTACGGAGCTGACCTTACTGAATCATGCTTATTCTCAGAGGCCTTTATTCACATCTAGAGAAGATTATTTGGCTGAAACTCATTGTTAAATTTTAGCCTACCCAGTCTTTACATTAAAGCCTGGCAAAGGGCCATTAGCAGGCTTTCTGCATATTCCTATGGTAAAACCATTCCAGATTCTTTTTGCACTAATGAATGGAATTTTTGCCCATGCCCTAGATGTTTGAATAGCACTTTATGTGGCCTTTGCATACAATCAAATTTCACTATAGTGGGTATAGCAGACTTATAGAAAAATATAGTGTAAAGAAGAGCAAAACAGCATATTTCCTAATAATGTTGACTTACCAACTAGAGGACAGTTTCAAGTAAAATTATCAGAAATACTGACTAAAATGTAGCTGTAGCTGACTTATTCACCCTATATACTATCCCCCATTTCTATAGGGCAAAATTCTTTACCAAAACACCTGGAAAGTAGAAGTTACATTATGTAAACAAACTTTGCATTTGCTGCTTATTACCCAACTACATACAAGCTCTAAGTCAAAGAAATTATAGAAATTTTGAAGCATTATCATTCCTTCATGTCAGTACTTTTGCCTGTAAGTGTTGGAAACTGGTTGTGGTTTCGTTTGTTTGTTTATATGTGTTGTTGTTTTTTTTTAACAGTAGTAATCCTGATTACTTTAAGATGCAATTACAAATGAAATATATTAAAAATTCTGATTAAAAGGGATTAGTTCATGTAAAAGAAGGCAGGGATGTTGGTGGTTGACTTAAAATAATTTGCAAAGTTTTTTATGTTGCTAATGGTCGTACACGACTGTGTCTAAGTTCTAGGCTTTATATTTTAACCCACTGCCACTTGCCCTTTCAATTTAATGCCATCTGTTTCTAATGGCCATTTAACTTTAAGATAATGACAGTAATATTATCTGCTTAATTAACCATACAGACTCTAATGGTGCACTAACTGGTTTAGATAAAAGAATTTGCTGATATCTCCCCCTGCAGAGAGAATACTAGAAAATGTGATAAAACATGCCAGAAGTAAACAGTGTCTCTGGCACTTAGTAAGTGTTCATTCAAATGCCATTTACTCAGTATATTTAGACAATCAGTGCTTTAACATCTTTTCAGTGTCTTTATGTTCTCGTTGAGACATCTTATGCAATGACTGTAAATGAGTCAAAATAATAGTCAAAACTATTAAAATTCAGTTTTGACTACAAAAACATGCTTTTCTCTTAAGATCCATCTGAGTAATTTCAGGTAACAGAGCTACAAAATAGAGATCTCATACTCATGTGTTCTTTCTCAGTTATTTCCACTGACTTCTTTGTGATTATTTTTCTGGGAGGACCAAGGTATTTATGTCTGGGGCAGAAACAAGATAGGTTTATGGAAACATGAGTTTCACATCTGAGATGAAACTAAAGCATGTATTCATGTATGCCAAGGGAACCAGAAATTTTTCATCCCCAAACTCTGAAAAAATGAATGCTGTAGTACTGCTGGTGAATCCTCAAATATGTTCATATATCCCGTGGCATAGCACTGTCTTCTTTTGATAAGATAGTTGATTATCTGAACAGGGAAAAATGCAGCATATCTATTGGAATCTTATTAAAATAATTGATGAGGTGTTACCATGGTAAATGATCAGCTCTGCTGGTGAGAGTAGGGATTAGATGAAGAGTGTAAAATGTTTAAGAAAGTGGCTCCAGCTAAACAAGCTGTGTTCACAGTGAAACTTCTGGGCTGAAATGGAATTGAAGTGTAAATTCTCAAAGATCAGACTTGGGACTGATGTCACAGAGTATTTCGTAGATTAAACTGGCTGACATGAGCTAATGAAATCATCAGTAAAGAGGAAGACCAAGAGGTCATGTAGAAATATCTGAATGGCTTTGAGATAAAGGCAATAAAGAGGCTGAAAATCAATAGAGTAAAGCTACACTCTCAGGGGCCAATAAGAATTTCAGCTATCAGCTAGGAATTGCTTATCTGGAAATGAAAAAGGAGAAAGACCAGTTTTCTATCAGTTCATCACAGAAACTATATTTAGTCTGGTAAATTAAACGGCATCAAGAAATGTCCCCAGACAATATTGAGCCTGTATCATTCAGAATGGTTCCTGGTATTTTTTTCAGTTCATGCCAGACACAACTCTTCTCAACAATTCCCATCTATGCTTCAACTATTACTTCACACTAAGGGTAATGTAGCTGAGAAGTGGCCACGCTGTTTTATAGGATTAGGAATTCAGTAGTATGGATATGGGCTATGCCATGATGGTTGAACTCAGTGTCAAAGAACAATCCTGAGAGCACTACTTAACCATTAAGATAGTAGTGCAATGTTCTTTGATCTACTATCACAAATATGGCCAGAATGACAACGACTGTATCAGATGGTACAGTAGTAAAACTGTAGGTTATTTGTGAAACTGTCACATCCCAAACACATAGTTCTAGGATTCATCAAAGAGATATTACCAACAGGAATTATGGACATGCCTCTTGTAAAACTGTTAAAAATACCTATCTATCTATCTATCTATCTATCTATCTATCTATCTATCTATCTATCTATCTATAATAAAGATAATAATACAATAAGATAATAAATTTGGAAGAAGTACAGTGAAAGGCTGTGATGCTTTTCACAGTTGATTAAAGAGCTGTTTGTCTGTTACACCTAGTAAGCAAAAGCAGCAAGAAGATGTGTCATAATAAAATGTCATAAAGAGCCGAAAATAGAAAAAGACTATGCTGGTGAAGAGGTATAAAATTCCTTTTATCAAAATCCATTCATTTCTAATCAGACCAATATGATTCTGAGAAAGCCTGCCTACAAAAGCAATGGCAAAACGCAAAAAACTAAAACACTAGACCTTGAGCTTCTGTTTAGAAGAGTCTGTTATGAACCTCTGCAGTTGCAGGGAACTAGGTTGGAACATGAACCTTAGAATTTGCCTTCCAGTCTTACTTTCCTGTAAGTATTTAGAGGAGCAAATACTCAGTGACATGAAAAAGGGTTCCACAGACTAATCTTTAATGCAAAAAATGCTGAAATTTTCAGAGTAGTGAGTGAAGAAAACCACATGGCACAAACACTATTTTGATCATGACAGAAGTGAAAGGAAACCAACTAAAGCACTTACCTCATTCTTCAACTTGCTTCCAGAGAACCTTTGAAAATAAATGTATTTTATTGTTTTTTCATAAGCAAAACATTTTTATGTATATTCTATAATTCTGTCATATACACATACTCACATACCTGTATCAACATATAAAATAGATCCATTAGAAAAACGACTTATGTTTCTCCAAATATGATAATACTAAAGCCCATGCTTTTTTCTGAACTTGCTCCATCGGCTTGCAAGTATATCAGGAAAACTTACTGAAAATAGCTTTTAAACACGAAGATTCAGACATTCAAGTAAAGTATAAAACTCAATTTCAATTTATTTCTTTGGATCTTTGCAACTTCACAAATATCAGAAGGGCAACATAGACACGAGCCCATGAGGTCAAGGAAACTCAATTGTTTTTTTATACAGCTGTGTAAATTCAGAACAGAAAAAAAAATGTATCTAGAATTTACACTTCTCAGGAAAATGAAGAAAACATAGTAATCTCTCACTGTTTTACCACAGTACTGTTCTGATACAAGCAAAATGCATTTCTGAGATGAAATATTTCTTAACCATCAAAAATATTCTGCAGTGTTGTGACTATGCTTTTAATAGTCCATTCCAGAGATTCCCCACAAATTCAATGGACTAAGAGGCAGAAATTAGAAAACACGCCTTTTAAATTACAGCTACTTCACTAGAGAATGTGTAAGGATAGAGACTCTGAAAGATCAGTATAATGATAAATGTGCAAGATAGCACAGCTTGTTAGATCACTGTTACTTCCTCTTCTTTCAGTTGATAAGATACTGTGGGCAACACAAAGTCTTAATAATTATTAGCAGCAATGCTGTTATTCCATGTTGTTGAGATGCCATGCTGACAGGACTGAAAACAGAGGCTGAAAGTCACGAATTCCACCTGCCTGGGCCAGGCACAGATCCCATCATGTGATGATTCAGTACACTACCCACAAAATTCCCCAGTTCACTGATAGAAGAGCATGAATAAAGGCATAATTCAGTTGACTACAATGAGCTGCTAATTAACTTCATAGCTATATGGACAGTGGATTTCCACATGTATAGTATAATATATACACAGAATGTACAGCAAAAACACTAAGCAGCACCTGCTAGTACTACTCCTCCACAGCCTTAATCACTAGCTAGTGCTATCCTTCTCAAAATATTGTGTCTATCAATAACTTTAGTTGTCAATTACACTCCTTTTGCAGTGCAAAATTTGATATTTAAATGAACTAGGAGGTCAAATTAACAGTGGAATTAAAGGGTTTGAGTGTCAAGAATCCTACTTTTAAGGACTACTGTAGTCAGCTCAATTACCAAGATATTAATACCTGAATGTCAATTAAATCTGAAATGGTAGAAGAGGCCTATATTTAGGCAACCAAACCAAGGCTCTTTCTAATCATTTCACAGGCTGCCATCTAATTAGCATGTGTTGTGGCAAAGACCTACATATGCTTTTATTTGTGTTGGAATGGTATGATCTGATACTATCATCAAGTCATACATTTTCACTGCCTATTTCTGCTCTGAGATAGATTCAGGAAAAAAAAATTTATAGCTTACTTCTTGAACAGTGATTGGGCAAAGGTTAAAAATGGATCATTATACTGAGCAGCCAACAAATGGGATATTCACTCTCAATTTTGAATCCCCACATGGTCTGAGTTTTCTTCCCTATAAGTCTGCTATTAACCCCAGACTACTGTGTCACTGTCCTCATGCAGCCATATCCAAACAATGATAGATCTGACTGTGCAAAGTCAGCATTTGAGCTTCTGCTCTATATCAGTTAGTGACTGCTGAACCCTGAAAATTCAATGACTCCAACGTGAAAGCACAAGTCCTGACACACAAAAAAAGTTCCTAGCTAGTGAATCCCAAGCTGAGAGTCTAGTCCCTCTTCTTGTATTTCCCATTCAAGACAGGGATGCCTATAGTTACCTGTAAACTCTCTGGAAACAAACCACCTTAATTACAGGAATTTCAAGACATGATTCTTTTGGTGTATTTGGCATAATCTGCCTAAAGATTCTGATATGTAGATGTTAGGATTGTCAAATATGCACAGCTATCTCAGTCATATGAATTTTCAGAAGTGTTCAATACTCACGAAAATCTACATACATATTTATGTGAGCATAGATGGTTGAAAATCCAGCCCTGAGGAATTTTGCAGAACCTCCCATTTCTTTGCATTTAGCATTATTAGATTGCACGAGGATAGAGTTTTCAATGAAAAGGGCACTGGCTGCCATTGAGTTGAAGTCTAAGAATGACCATATTCCTTGAAGTGAAAAGAACTGATCTGCTGTTAATTCAATGAGCAGTTTGTTCAACATAATGCTAAATTGTGAAAAAAACCCACAAATATCTAGCTTAGTACCAGCAACACCTTCACAGCTCTGGATAAATAATGGATAAGAAAATGGCATATTCCATCCTATTATATCTTATGGTTTTTGGAAGAGAAAATGCTCCTTTTCAACATTACTGTGATATCACCCTCAATTTTTTTATTCTCGTGCTGTTGTTTAGAAAAAAGGCTCTTGGGATATAACCTGAATTTGACAGCAGCTGAACTTTCTGTGTGTGATTATAAGCTCATTTACTCTTTTCCTTTCTCATAGTTCCCACTTACACAGGCATACTGCTGTAGACAATGAAAGCCGTCATTCAAGCCATATGTGAACACAGACATTTGTTTTACGAACTATTAATCTTTGGCAAACCAACAGGCAGCTATCGTAACATATTGATCCTGCTAGCTGTCCCTTAAATAAATATAATTAGAGCTTCCTGGGTTAGGTTTAAACTGATATTAGCCAGTTAAAGGAGCTGTAAATATTAATCTATGCTAACCCCTCCTCCCTCCGACCCACAGGTGCCAGCTTCACACCGTTCTCCAGACGTTTCATAATGGGAAGCTGTCCTGGGGAAAGAAATCACAGGATGATGCACAAACAAACAAAGTGATTCTGGAAAATGTGTTTTGCCACCTTTTGCTAAAAAATCCTCTTATGGAATATGTTGATGTAGTTCTGTACTGAAAACAATGAGGCCATGCTGGAAGATACGACTAGAAGATGCAGATCAAGCTGTTAAAACAAAAATCAATGTCTCTATGGAGCAAACTGCTACCTAAATCTTTGAATGCCAGATATTGACAGATACACCAATATTAGTTCTGGTATCAACAGCAATTAGTGCCCTATAAATACCTTCCTTAGGGAAGTTTTAAGTTGCACCTCCACTGACCATCTTTCTAAAGCAGGGGCAGAAGCTTTATATCTCAGATGTATGCTATTGTACCTGGTTAAGCCTTTGCCAGAATACACAGAGTGGTAGTATGCACTGCTTTCTTTGATGCCAATTCCATAATAGTGATACCTGTGGGGAAAAAAATAAAAAAGAGTATTTTTATTTCTGCGTGACGTGTCAAATAAACTGTCAAAGTGATCTTCAATGCTATAGGAAAATTTTCGTTTACAGTTTCTACTAATTTCTTTTACAGTCATGGAAAAAAAAATAATCTGGTCGCATAGAAAATGGAATTGTTGTGATTTGATCAAAAATTCAAGGTTAGCATCTAATTCCAGCTTCTTGCAAAGGTGCTGGTTTGATCCATCACATGTAATCTATCAGGTTTACTACTGCTACATTCAGAGGATTTCACAGAATACTTTTCAGTTAAAAGTAGATCTCTACTGCTTTTCTTCCCTATAAATTAGTGTTCAACCTGCTGTGATGAGCAATGCTAATGCATTATTCGTTCACTCATCTCTCAGGTTGTAGGCTGACTGACTCTGCTTTATCTGCTTAAGCAGTTATCATCTCCATTCATCTCCCCCATTGCTCTCCTGGAAATAATTGCCCCCAGAACAGAACTGGAAGAAGGAAACATTCATTGTATATCCTCTGTTGTTCCGAGTACAAAAACTTAATGCTAAGAAATCTATATGAGGTACTACTTTTCACTGATTTTCCTACAAAACAGAAGTGACCTTCAGGAGCAGAGTGGGAGAGCAAGATGGGGGCAGAACTTTTCTAGTCATAGAAAAATTTGGTTGAGTTCATCCACCAGGAGTAACAGGCACATATTTCTCTGAAACGTCTCAAAAATTTCTCAAAAGTTCACTTTTAAGATACGATCATAGAATGGCTTAAGTTGGAAAGTACCTTAACAATCACCAACTTGCAACCCCCTGCCATGGGCAGGGCTGCCATCCCCCAACTCAGTCTGCCCAGGGCTCCATCCTACCTGAATTCAAATGCCTCCAAGGACAGGGCACCCACAGCTTCTCTGGGTAGCTTGTTCTAGTGTCTCACCACTCACTGAGTAAGGAATTTCTTCCTAACATCTAACCTAAATCTCCCCCCTTTTAGTTTAAACCAATTTCTCCTTGTCCTATCATAACTGTACCATGTAAGAAATCTGTCTCCCTTCTGACTGTAAGCTCCATTCAAGTACTACAAGGATGCAATGAGGTCTCCCCAGAGCCTTCTCTTTTCCAAAGTAAACAAGCCCAACTCCCTCAACGTATTTTCATAGGAGACATGCTCCAACCCTCTGATCATTTTTGTGGCCCTCCTCTGGGTCCACTCCAACAGCTCCACATTTCTCTTGTATGGGGCGCACCAGGCTTGGACACAGTAAAACCCTCTAGCAAGTAGTTCATAGAACATATGAAGATTTTCAGCTCATTTATGCTGTTTCTGATGATGCTCGTTTAAAAAAAAAAAAAAAAAAATCACAATTCTACAGTTTGGTTTTCCATGGGATAGTGGTAGATAGGAATAAAGAACTTAAATACTATATATTTATAAATATGTCTAAATATACAAAGGATACTAAGAAAATGATTGTCAGTGGTTAAAGTGCTTAGCCCAGGTGGCTCCGAAAATCTTGGTTGATACAGTCATTTCTATTTCTGTTTCCACGGGATGCATTCAGGATTTTATAGCCAAAAAACTGTGGCAAAAAGTGGCTGCTGTTAAATATCATGGCTTTTGTTTGTCTAAAATTGATGAGTCTATATAATACTGGAAGATCTCAATGGCGAGACCCTTACAAAGGCCAAATGATTCTCACCTATTTATTTACTACTAATTTTCCTTTCCAGTAAGAATATTTTTCTCAGGATGGTAATGTGATGAACAGAGCACTTTAAATGCTCGGAAGCTCGGACATAGGTTCATCTGCTTATTACAGTTCCCTTTTTTGGGGGTAAAGTCAAAGTTGAATGACCAAATCAGAGCAACACTTCAAGGTGGCGTAGGATGTCTTTCACTAAAAGTGACCTTTCATTAAACACCACAATGCTGACAGTTATCCTCTATTTCAGACATATTAATGCATCACCTGTATTATGAATCAAAGTCCTGAAGCTTTTCAATCATTACTTTTGGTTGAGGGGTATTAAACAGATGGCTTTGGGCTAAACACCTACATCAGAAAATTCCTAATATTTCAAAGAGTTCTGAGAAAAATGCCAAAGGCATGAACATCTTTTTCTCTTTCATGAAAATTAAGTTATTTTAGATGTGACTAAAGTAGTTTTGAAAATGTATATGTATGTATACTGTGAAAGAACAGCACATACTTAGTCATGACATTGCAAAGTTTGTGCATTGCACAAGATGAAAAACTAAACAGAGCTCTAACTACTTCTTTAAAAATGTTACAGGCACAGTAATGTACATGGCATTGGCCATATAAACAAGCAGTTCCCTGTATCCATTCTGACACCCCAAACTTCTCAGTTTCAATTATGTACCATTTATTAAATTCTAAAAAGAAAACTTCACACTTGCACCACAAATTTGGAATTCCCTATTGTTAAACCAGAGGGATAAAGAAAAGCAAGAATTCTTCACAAGTAAGGAATCAAGATACAGATTTTTCAATATCTAATTCAATATTAACATATTCGGACTAGAAACAGACACTACTGTATCATTTGTATCCGCAGGTTTGTAATGACAGCCAGAATACTTGTTCCTGTTCTGGAATGCTCCAAGGTACCAGAATTTACATTTGTGACATTTTATTACTTGAAGAATAGAAGCTTTCAGAACCTATTCAGTGTGCCCTTAATGCAGAGCAACTATTCTTCTAATTTCCTTTAGTGTTTACTAATAAAAAAAATCACAGCTTTCCAGTCATGGCACAGAAGCAATAATATTAATAATAAAAATACACAATCTGTGCTTTTCAAGTTCTGTCTGGCATGTTTCATAGAGTAATAAGATATAAAGATTTTTATTCTCTTACAGCCCAAAGTGATGAGCTGAATATTTTATTTTTGACTCAGTTAATAATAATGTACCTATTCCAGACACGCTGATCACAACTTTACCTTACAACTTCAAGTACCCTCTTTCTGCCTCCTTATGTGCATATTCATTGGTTTATGTGTATAGTACGTGTGTTCTACTGTTCTGTCATATAATTAATAAAATGAAATCAGATAGCATAAGAAACTCACTGTCAGTTTTTGTAACAAATCCACTGTAAAACAAACTGAACTGCTTTTCTCTTAATTTCAGTGGCTTATTGTAACATATGTTCCTATGCAACTAGTAGCCCTGATTTTAGCATACACTGACACAAATGATAGCTGATAAGGAAATGATAGGCTTAAGCTGTTCAGGGACTTGCAATAACTTGTTATCATGGGGCCAGCTGCCATATCAGTTTTATTAACCCACTAAATCACTCCTAATAAATAAGATAATAGTTTTCAGACATGATGGATAAAAGCTAAGATTCAACATTGGTCAAAGTCTACAAAGAAATTAAATTGTAACTTGAGCTCAACAGCCTTCTGTGTGTATGGTTTGAGTTGTATATCCACTTTCCTGAATAGCTGCTCCACATAATTCATGTGCAATGAAGATCATAACTAAATTCTACTAGTAGCCGCAGTATAGTCAACATTGCCTGTGCAAAAAAAGGAGGCTTTGGAACCTGCTTTGCAGGCAACTGCTGCTTAAGAAATGCTAATCTCAGAGAAGGGTTTGCAACATTTGTTTATATATTGTGCTGTGCCTTCTTTCAGTCAGCTGGGACACAGAAATCTCCCCCTGCTATTAAGCAACTTGGTGTGATCAGCATGGGCATCAGAGATGAGTGACAAAACTGTGTCAAAAAATGTTGTACTTTCTTGATCAAATGTTTAAATGAATATTTTAGTATTTACACTTTTGTACAAATAGATTGTTGGATATGAACAGAGAGAGACTCTGACTGAGGATCCAAGTTCTAGGATTTATTACAACCATTTTTAAGGCCACCCTTCGCCTGGAACCTCAGATAACAAATGCTGTTCAGAATCTGAGGAGAAACCAACATTTGTCGGTATATTTCACACCTTAGAGCAGAACCTGTGCCTCACATCTTAGTAAATAAGTGTTTTAGAAAACCCAGTTCATGTTCACAAATTTGGTGTAGGAGAAAATTTCTGTCACCTTGAAGATGATGGAAGAGAGAATTGATTATCTTTGCTTTCTTCTGATCACAGCCAGGCTCTATCAATGTGTTACTGTCTGTGCATGCAGTATGTGCAGGGCTTTTTATTCTTAGAGAGTTTGTTTTTCTTTGTAGTATAAGAATAATGATTCCACTGGAGAGCACTTTCATGCTCTTGCAGCACCTAAGCCCTGGACAACACCTACTTCCCAGGCAATACCACAACACCAAACATCACTGTCAAAAATAGCTGGTGCTATTACTGCTTCTACTAATATTATATCCAAATAATAACAGCAACAACTATTTTTTTAAATAACAATTCACTTCCACTACCATGCTTAAGATACAGAATTTAATTGCTAAAGAGGAGAACTCTGGTAGGGAAAAAAAACAAAAAGAGAGAGAGAGAAAAAACGCCAGATGTTCAAACAGAACCTGCTGATGCCTCATCCTCCTTTGAGGAAATTGCCCAGGAACAGTTAATCCATATGAAAATACAGCACATAATACCATCAAGGTCAGAAGGGCTATTGGATCTGCTGAAGAAATGTTGTGCATGAAGTATATCTGTGCTAGCACAGTTAAATATCTCAGAGAAAACAGAATTATAGCAATACAATTAAGTCTATGGCTAGATTCCCATATCAAAAACAAGATTTGAAACATACCTCTTTACTTAATGGATGCTAATTTACTATGCTTTAATTACACAGATATATGTTGTATTTTAGAAGTTTGAATCTTGTTTATCAGTTTATTAGATATTGGATCAAAAACACAATGAGCATCTTTGCAGTATTTTAACCTTGTATTATCTCATTCATTAAAACATGGAAGTATTTCTCCAAATGTGCTGGGTTGCGAGCATGATTAAGACTTAACAGAGGCATTCATGAATCAGAAGATTGCCAAGTATTTCTGCACAGACTATGAATGCCAGATCCCCTAAAAATTTGATCACGACAGCAACAGCAAATGTCCATCTGCAAAGCTGACCAAATCTGCAGCAGCTTGTGCCTGTAACCATAGTTGAACTACAGCACAGCAGAAAATGCATGCCATCTGCATGAAATCCCTTTTTCCCATGGCTTTTCCAAAAGTAAACCTCCTTAAAAACTCCTGTACAGCATCTATACATCATCACTTCTCTATATTCCATGCACCAATATATTTTCACTTCTTTAAAAGGGAGCATTCCCTACTAAAATTTAAAAAAATATATCAGTCTGGGGACAATTCCTCAGTACTTCCTCAGCAGTCTTGGCATGAGGACATAGGTGAAAGAGAGGAGGTAAAGGATGCTGTTACCACTGTTTGCCACTGCTTTACACTCATTTTTTCACAGCTGAAAATACAACACCAGAACCAGAACGAACAAAATATTTCACCACAGGTAATGATACATAATTGTCTGCAATCTGTTTCCACATTCTAATATTCTGAAGTTAAAATATACAAATCAAATGGATATGTTATATATGAAATGACCACGCAACTGTCTGTGTTCTAACAGAGCTTGTAAAAATTATCCAAATATATACTTTCTTCTAAATTTAAGACAGTGCTTTTTTCCTAGTGCCTTTAAATCGGTCAGTATTGTTACGGATAGAACAGTTTGAAAGTTGTCAAGTTTACAGAAGGCAAATGAAATCACAGTTAAATTGCACATTATTTATAGAAAGGTGAACAGTTGTAACAATTATATATGTTATAAAATATTCTACACACACTACATAATATTTTGGTGTATGTTCTCAACAAGTTTATGGATCTATAAAAACAATTGTGCTTTAGAAGTTTAATCAGTTTACTTTTAGAAATTATGCCTGCAGTAATGTTTTCACTTAAATGCTACTTCAGTTTCATCACGTAGATCACAAGTTATCACTCACAGCTTTCCACTACCAATTAGTACTCATTATGAAGGTACGGAAATGCATTTGATTCCTAGAATGTATTTGGTAAACGGATACACTGATAACTGTGCCTTACTTGGAATGGCCCCTTGTTCCAAGCCGCCTTGTGGTAAGGAGAGGGAATTTCTGGCGAATGGTCTAAAGAGAAAATAATTATATTAATTTCCAACAACGGCATACTTTCCTAGGCATTTGTTCATGGAAGAAACTGAAGGATAAATACACAGTGTAATGTAGCCTGTCAATAAGTATTTGTGGCACATAAGACACAACATAAACAATGAAGTAGTTGAATACTGCAGAGGTCCTTTCAACCTCATCCATCTCACTGTGTACCTCCAGTCTGCCCAAGTTTCTCATCTACTCATTCTTTCCATTTTCACTTCTACAATGGAAAGTGTTGCCATTCCATTTTCAAAGTCAAACAGCTAGAAATAAACTGATTTTTTAATCAAAAAATAAAATTTTGATATGAAAAAGTGACCTGAAGGCTAAGGTAAAAATATTTCCTTGCCTTGCAGGTATTCCTATGCCCTCCACTATCAAAAGGCTGCACTGCCTTAAACACGCTTATGCTCACTGAAACACTATAAAAGGTTCCGTTAGGCACATAATGTGATTGAATTCAAATAAAGAAAAACATTCTGCCACTGGACTCCTGAGACTGAGATTACTGCCCTAAAAGTATCCTACTCTTCCCATAAAGAACAATGCTTAAGGGAAAAGATTTATTAAGAATAAAACTCGCTAATAGAGGTAGCACTAATAGAAATAGCTAATAGATCTCCATCAAAACAGTTTTTAAACGGAAAGCTGATGTCTTCCTCATGTATGTTGAAACTGTAATGAAAATTAGATATATACTGAGAAAGTGTATCTCATTTAGGATGAAAAAAATTAGTAAGTGAACATTTTATGAACTCAATTTAAAATCCATTATTATTATTTAATTAAATTAATGCATTTTGCTATCTATGAACAATGAAGAGATCAGCATTTTTGGTTTCCTTTTTCACCAACTACTCAGAGTTTAATTTGGAAAGTTCACATCTCCCTTTCATTAAAATGATTTCAGGATTAATTGTAGGGAAAGGCAGAGAAGAGGATAAATCAACTTTTTTATTCCCCCATTCAGGAGCTCTTTGCATTATTAACTTTTATTCCCCTTTTTGTATCGCTTATTGTGGCACTTCTCACTTTGCACTTTAGTATAATTAAAAGTGTCTTCAATGTCTTTTTTTTTTTTTTTTTTATGAAAAGGACCACATTAGTGCCACTGTTAAAAAGAAAAAAGAAAGCTCTTGGAGAGAAAATAACACAAAGAAAAAGAAACTGAAGTTCCTTTTGATTCTCCTAAAGCAGTTGTCGTAAAACCGTCTCATATGTAATCACATAGTTAGTTTGACTATGTACATTAATAGCAGAAAAAAAACAAAAAAAACCCATGAATTTAATAGGCATTTAACACAGGTATACCAAATTGTAAGTCTATCAAAGAACTAGCCTAACAAACAATGAAGACATTTGCTCTTTACCTTCCCAAAAGTTGCAGCACAGGCGGGTTCTAGCTTCTCTTTTCTGCAGAAGTCTAAATAATGTGCATAGAGGATGCATCTTGGTAAGCAAACTCCCTCACAGACAATGTAGTTTTCTTCCAGCCTGTACAGAGAAAGAAACTGCCAGAGTAAGAAGCAACACAGCATGTTTCCCCATTTTATTTCCCTTTCCTTCTTCTGACACTGCTCTTTCTAATTTTTTCCCATTTTACTGAAGATTTCCATGACAGCACATAGATGAGTTTCTACTGAACAAGACAGACACCAGCACTTGATGCTCAAGGTAGCTGAAGAGTGTGGAACACCTGAGGCCAGGGCCCTTTTCCTAATGAGTCTTCTTCAATCTGATATGATTTAAACAATTTTGATCTAAATGACTACCACCTCAGAACCAACCCTGCTCTGAAAAGATGAGCACCAAATATACAGTGAAAGATTTGGGTTTAAATCTGCCTTCTGTGCAGAGCAGGGACTTCAACTTGCATCTTCTGTCCCAATATATGTTTAACACCAGAAGTCTCATTCTTTTTTTTTCCTACTTTGGATTTTTATCCTCCACATGGGACCAGAAGCTGTTTCTTGGCCAAACCATAAAAAAAAATAAAAATAAATAAATAAATAAATAAATAAATAAAAATCAGAGATCTGACATTTTCTGAAGAGTACTCATTTTTGTGCATCTATTTGTAAAATACAAGTGCCTCACAATGGTCAATGAAGTCTAATATAAAAACGAATAAAAGCCAGTTGTCTTTCCTTTAGCTGAACTTTTGGTAACAGCAAGGTGTTCCACTCCTGATTGTTTCTTTACTTTGTCAACATCCATCATCCACTACTCCTGGAATTATCTGCAATAATTTTGTTCTCCAAACTACACCAGTGTATAAGAAAATGCCATGCAGTAAACACTGCACAAGGAATGATTTTGCACATCCTCCCCAGACTCAAATTCTTACAGTTTACTGTCTGCTCCAAGTCAGATGTAAACTAAACTAAGAAACTGGGATATCTGCATTATTCTTGCTTTTCAGTTAGAAGGAAAGCTCCAGATTTACATTCTGCATTTGGTAACTAAGCTCCCATTTAATTCAACAGTACTGCTTGCTAACTTCCAGAGTACTTTAGGAAATACCTGTATCAGTTAAAGTCTACAGAATTTGAACTCTTATTTGGTTCATTTTTACCTAAATAAAGCGAAGTTAATGGCGTCTGTGGGTGGTAGAATGTAAAGTAAAAAGTACAGTGTGAGACAGTGAAACTGTCATGGCCATACAGAATAGTAAGATCAAATATAATTCTTAGATAATTTCTCATTTCCACTTTTTTTTTTTTTCAAAGACTTTCAGGCTTAGTGTTTCTGAAAAGAAGATAGGATGTTATATTACTGAAGCAAAATAACATGTAACTGACTGTATACGTATTAGTACCATATCCCTGTTCAATCAGGACGACCAGCTAAACAAGTGCAGTTTCATTCCGTGTTAGACACCTGTGCCTGCACATTCCGGGTACAATAAGCTGATCCACGGTGATCTGTGCCCCGAATAAATCTGATCTTCCATCACCTCTCACAGCCACATGCCTGGAGGACCCGACAGAGGTTTCTGCCAACAGATAAACCTCCGCTAATTCAAAACATCGGGAACTGGGGAGAGACCTTGTCTGCACGTAGCCAGAAGTTGAAAGAAACCCAAGGAACCCAAAGAACGCAGCTAGGGCCAAGGAACGGCGCCGCTCCCGTTGCCTGCTCAGCCCGGAGGTGGAGGAGCATCTCCCTGGGAGCCTTACCACTGCAGGGTGAGCTGCGTCTGCTTCTTCTTGTCCTTCATCATCTGCGTGATGCTCTTCTTCGGGGACGGGCTCTTGTCCGAGGCTCTCAGTTTACCATCGCGAGTATCCGCATCCTCTTCTTCCGAGGAAAGAGTCTCACCGTTAAAAGGCACTTCTGCGGGACAGGGAGCGAAGAGAGAAGCAGCCCGGGGTCGGCGTTAGACCGGCAGCGCACCGTCTCCGCATGCCTACCGTTAAACCCCCGTTGCCCCACGGGCCGGACCCGCCCCCGCGGCTCTCCCCGCGGCCCTCACCCGACTTGATGGCGGCGGACAGCGCCGGCAGACCCCTCCCGGCTCCCAGCCCTTCCTCGGCGTAGGGCAGCAGGCCGCCCGCCAGCAGCTCCGCGTAGCACTCCTCCTGCGTGGCGGAGGCGGCGGACATCGCCTGCGAGGCCGGGAGGTGCAGGAAGGCGTCTTCTTGCTCGGGCCCCTTGGCCATGCTGCTCAGCAGCACCGGCCTCTCCTCGCCGCAGCGCCCATGGGCGGCCGAACGGGATGCGACGGGATGGGCGCGGGGCAATGCGGGTCGCTCTTGCGGGGCTGCGGTGTCCGGGACGGCAGAGCGAGAGGAGATGCGAAGCAAAGCGTGGGACAGGTGCGCCTCGGAAGGCGGCGGACCCGGGGTGCCCCTCCCTTCTGACGGCAGCTCCCGGGGCGGGGGGGTCGGGGCTGGGGGCCCGGGTCTGCAGGGGCTTAATGATTAACTGCTGGCTGCATGCGGGAGGAGCGCCTCGGAGTTCTCCTCTCTCCTTACTATAGACGTGATGCTATATGCAACTTTGCCCGTAGCGCCGTGACCGCGTGTGACTTCTGTCAGTTCTCAGCATAATGCATAGAGGCAGTTCTGCTTCTGTTCTGAGGCTATGGTAGAATCTCGTCTCGTTCTCTGGCTTCTCTGAGCCTTTCCGCTAAGGTGAGTGCTTCATAGCCTCGTCCATGAGGATCAGTATTTCTACAGGGTGGTAAAAACTCTCAGTTACCAACCGTTGTGATGAATCTCTCATGAGCAAAGTCCTTCATGCCACAGTCTTCCTGCTAACGTGGAGCTTAATTTGGTATCCATTGTGTAAGAGCAGGATTCTCCTTCGCTGTTACTTCAGATTATCTTCAGTGATGCTAATTCTAGCCATCATGAAAATGTGGGCCTGCTAGTTCCCACCCTGGGGCAACAAACATTTGTAGTCACTTCCTGTTGCATCTGAGTGTTGAGAGCTGTTTATCATAAAATCATAGAATGGCTTGGATTGGAAGAGACCTTAGAGCCCACCTTGTTCCAATCCCCCATCATGGGCAGGGCTGCCTAGAACCCCAATCCAACCTGTCCTTGAACACGTCCAGGGATGGGGCACCCACAGCTTCTCCTTCTGCACAGCCCCTGATCCACTTGGGAAGCATCCCTGTAACTCTCATTCAGACATCCCTTCAATTACTGGAAGGCCGTAATGAGGTCTCCCCAGAGCCTTCTCTTCTCCAAGCTTGAACAAGCTCAACTCCCTCAACCGTTCCTCACAGGAGAGGTGCTCCAGCCCTCTAATCATCTTCGTGGCTCTCTTCTGGACCCACTCCAATAGTTCTGCATCCTCTCTGTACTGGGAGCCCTAGGTCTGGGCACACTACTCCAGATAGGTCTCCACAGGGACAGAGTAGAGAGGGACTAACATCTCCCTTACCCTGCTGGCCACCCATTTACCTAAAACTGATGATGATTTAATAAATATTTTGGTAAATTGAAGTTCTGCTTGGATTTAATAACTTCCTTTGGCTCATACAAACACTCTCCTCTCTACTTGTTCCTCCAAACCCAGTGAATGGCTATTGTGCAGGATTACTAGTATGAAACTGAGCATATGTTTGCAGCAGTAAAGGAAGAAAAATGGATTGGACAGTGCTCCTAAGCAAACACATGTTTAAAGTCTGCTGGAGAAAGGTGCATCATCCACTGCCAATATGTGAGCAAATATATCTATCTTATAATAAACAGAAATTAAGGAGGTTTTTTTTTTTTTTTTTTTTTTTTTTTGTTACAATAAATTACATGTAAATTATTCTTATCTGACAAGGAATAGATAGTGTTCCTTAATAAAATCAAATTGTTAGATTATATGTTATATTATTCTATATGAAATCGTTGATAATGAAAACAACTTATAGGAGGAGGAGATTTGTCCAAGCAAATACAAGTAGATTCTGGTGTTTGAGCTGCTCACTCTTGAAGCAGTAAAGCAGCCAAATCCCTCTGCTTTATGGAAAAGATTTTACTCCACATTGTCTACTGCATGAGAAGTTGAAGGTTGGTGCTGTGTTTGTTTGCATGTGTTCCATTGCTCAGCAGCAATGGAAGATTTCTTATCACCATGGAAGATTTCTTTCCCTCAGAGGTTACCTTCTCAGCAGTCATGTTGTGATTTGTAGACAGGGAGCTGTCAGAGTAGTTTTAAATTTGATGTCTCCGAAGTCCACTTGGTACATCCTTGTATTTTTGTGACACTATGGAACTCCTGACATGGCTCGCCAAACCCAGTCAAAAAG
Source organism: Odontophorus gujanensis (assembly GCA_013399175.1). NCBI lineage: Eukaryota > Metazoa > Chordata > Aves > Galliformes > Odontophoridae > Odontophorus > Odontophorus gujanensis. Next base: position 118,701 of record VXAB01003756.1, on the reverse strand, counting down.
CCCAGGGAATTGTCCACAGGTTTGCAGCCTGCAAGTAACTTTCTTTGCCACTTTGCAATTTTCTTTGTAACTTCCCCCTGAATTGTGATATTTTCTCACTCTTTGGTAACTAAAGTAATTGCTCTTGCTTTAGTCTTCAACTTTTTATTTTACTTATTTCATCTCTCTGTTTCCACGTCCCTTCAATTTTCGTTTCCACCAGTGTGGTAAGCTGGAGATCTCTTGCTTCAAATCTGCCTTCAGTGACAATTTGGCCCTCACTTACGTTTATCTGTCTAACTACCCTAAAGTTTTTGCCTCAGTAAATCATTCTGAAGCACTTATTGCACCATAAGCAAAATATCAGAGCTCCATCTTATGTTTAATGGACCTTAAATTTGAGAAGTTGTCACACCTGCTTATTGAAGGTGTTGATTTAAGGGAACTGAAAAGGTCTCTTGCAAAATAACTAGCACGGTGTATACTACTGTTCTTGCCTGAAGGATTTAATCCTCAGTTTTCTGCTGTTTGATATAATCTCGGAAAATTTTATCCTGATGGAAAGATTGTACTTCATATCAACAAAAAATACTGCCTTCATTATCACTGGAATTCTTGTCCTGCAGCACTATGCCAAGGTTGGAAACATACTGTAAGGCCTTTTAGCAAACTTCTCTCAACTACAAAACCAGCATAATCACACTGGTTTCCACAGTAGAAACAAATAGTCAGAATGTAGCTCCAGATTTAAGCTATTACCCATCCACAACCTCAACGTGGGTAATGGAATAGACTCCTGGACTAACCTTCCTGATGCAGGAACTTCTTATTTTCAGTGCAATGTGCACAGGTCTGAGCACAGCAGCGTCTAAGAAATAATGCAGCAGATGGGGATAATTAATCCCATATTTCTGTTGACTACAGGTAGATGTCCTATTAGTGTCTCAGAAAGCAAAGAAGCAGTAATTTCAGAGCATGATATTTCATATTTTGCCAAAAAGTTAATAGATATGTAATCTAGTCATGCCATAAGAAAGAAAACCCTTTCCCAAAGGCTGTCAGATTTTCATCTGTGTTCCAAAACTCCTTTGCTGCTCCAGCTTCAGAGAGGTGGGTTTTAAATTTCACGGAATGATGGGAACACAGCTTCCATCCCTTATCAGTCAGGAGGCTGGTTTGTATCATAGAGGAAAGGATGGAGAACACTGCTTCAGCATTTCCTGACTGTAGAATCAAAAAGCACTGTGCACTGCTAAGCTGGAGATGAGCCCAGGGAGGTTCCAGGTGGTTTATGTTGGGCTGGAAGGTAATTTTCTTTTTCTCATTATTACCTTCTACATCTGAGCTCTTGGTAACTTTATTCTTTGCAGCTTCTAAGCAGCAGCAATTTGTGTCCCTTCTCTGCTGGAACAAAGGAGGGACACATAAAGCTGAGGCAGCTGAGCAATCCCCTTCCCCCATTTGAACCCCCTTTGTCTCCCATGGGCAATCCACTCAACATTTATGGTCACTGCCTTCCAAAGATAGAAGGGAGGGGGTAAATGTGGAATTGGGCTAGCTGGGGACGTATGAGATAATAACATGCTCAATACAGCATTGCAACTGACTAGGAATTCTGATATTATTTGGTGTTGGGTACACAGAGGTGATGCTAACAGTGCTGCTCATTACTGAATGAAAGCTAAGTTACAAACTAAACCAGAATCTGTTTCTTTACTAATTTCCTATTCCAAAACTGCATTTTCTTTTTTTTAATTGTATATGTCCCTACACATGAAACATTTAATGCATCTTGTCTAACTTTGTTTCAGTGTTAGCTTTCCAAGTCTATTCTGGTCACCACCATCTCCCTCCATAGTGGAGAAAAACAATGCCTCCTGGGAACAAATCATACAAGGCACACTACTCCTTGGAAGAAATCTTCCTCTCACAAATTAATTTCTCTTCCATGTATGTGCCAAGGAAGTCTTGATCAGTTCTAAGTGAATTTTATGTTGGTGTAATTCCTCCAGTGTTCACTAAGTTTTGTTATGTAACCTGGATAAAATGCTCAGACACGTTGTGATCTGCAGCACAATAGAATTGTTCATAATTTTCATATCAAACACCTTTCATGTTTGTACCCAAGTATTGCACTACTTCATTTTGCTGCAGTGTTTCTTTTTATTGTTGACAACAGAGCACATAGAAGCAAAATGTTTTCAGCTTTATTTATTTGTATGTGACTTGCCAGAAATAACATGAGGGATTCTGTGTGTTGGTTGAAAATACAAATGAAGCAATAGAAATATAATAGTGAATTCACTACTGATTTGTTCCTGTCTAACCTCATGTTTGTGTAAGTGCTGGAAACTGTTTCACATCGTGTCCTCCTCAGTGGAATGAACTACATGGAGCTCTGATGAAGTGTCAGGACTACTTGATGTACACTAACACTTATTTCTTTCCAGGTATGCTTACAGCACAATTAAAGTACAGTACAGTACCTACTAGCATTGACCAGTATTCTACCAGGAAATAAAGTAATTTCTCGTTAACATCAATCTTTATTCTCCTCGCCTTCATGTAGCATAAATCTAATTCTCTCCTGAACTCCATTTCTGATTTCCTGTTATTCATTACACTGAGCATTTTTAATGTCCAACAGTACAAACAAGACCTCTTCCCTCTTTTTACTGTTTTATTTATTTTTTGTCCTTGACATTGTTTGGTGTTTACTTTTTCAAGAGTGTTTTGCTCTTGACAAGAAAAATCTACACGAATCAAAAAGCCCCTCTACATTCAGCCCTGTCACTGCCAATGCCTTCTGATGAAATGAATCCAGGAGGAAGGTTATCAATCACAGAAGTTTATTTAGAGAAGTATCTATTTATGTATTAATGGGTTGAAGCATAGAAGCACCTTCTATGATTGTAACTCTATTGTTTTCAATAGTTATCCAAACTCTCCCTTTGGTAAGAACAATGATGGGTTTAGATTGTTACTCATACAAATTTCTTTGCCCTTGCACAATTATTGTAACCTTTTTTCCCAAACCCTTCCCAAGGTTCTTTCATCTCAGTCACTTTTTTCCTGAAGGATGTATGAACATTCTGATAGTCTGCCTGACTGGCTGTTTAAATGCAACAAAATATAGCCTNAGAAAGAAAAGAAAAAAAAAAGAGAGAGAAAGTGGTGAGGAAGGAGGAGAAAGGAGGAAGAAATCCTAGGAAAAGCAGAGGAGAAGGAGGAGAAGGGCCATTACAGCTGTAGCACTTCACCATAACATCTGCCTTCTGCTGCAGAGGTGGGTATTCACATCTCGTGCTGCCACACAGCACTATGGGTTCTCTGGAGCTTGAAGAAAAAAAGCTGATGGAGACAGAAGTGGAGGAGGGACATCAAGCAAAGAAGTGCCATGAATACTTACGGGGCTAAAGGCTTCTGTCCTCAGCAGAAAGGGAGGGAGCATTCTATCAGGTCCCAGTACTTAACTACCCAACAGTTTTTTGAGTTGCCATTATGGCTTATCAACAATTCCAGTTTGCATGGTTTAGAGCAGAAGTTTTTGTATTTATATTTGAGATACTGAAACCCTTTCCCCATTCTGGCACTGAAAAAGTCCAGAGATGTTGGCCTATTAAGAGCCGTATGAGCAATGCCAGATCTAGGAAAATAGGATCTTGTCTGACGAGTTAACTCACTGTAGCAGCTTAGCGATCCTTTTGCAAGGAATAAACACTAGCATCCAGTAGATGGTGATGTTTAATAATGTATTTCCTGCTCTGAATCCAGCTGATGCAGCCAGATATGTCTATATCTTTATATTTGAGTATTTTACTTATTTCTTGTTCTTACAATTTCTATACTGAAAACCATTCTTTTTTGTACAGAAGTGGACACTATTGTTTATCTCCCCGAAGTCAGAATAAATGAACTGTCATTGTACATTTGTACAAATAAATAAAGTCAACATAAATAAACTGTCGTTATACATTTGTATTTCAATAATCCCTTCACAACTGGTATGTCTCCATCCTCTACAAAACCAAGGAGATTCTATGTTCCGTAGTGGTTGAGGCAAACTGCAGCTTCATAGCCTAATCTCATGTAGTTACACAGACGAAAGAGTTGCTTGTGCTCAGCTCTCAAGAGTTTGTTAGACAGTTATCTCAGGTTACTTATCTTAGTTTTAACACACGTTTTTCAGAGGTAATGTATTATTTTTTCTTTTGCCAAATGGTGAGAAAATGTTTGTATTCATACAAGTACATGCTTCTACAAGCTTGCAGACTGAACAGCCACTTCACTATCCACGTATTTGCACTGTGGACAGCATCCCTGGGAAGAAAAGTAAGGAGACCAGCTGAGTTTTAATCTGGGCAGCTATATAAACATCTCTGGTTTCACTGGGAATGGTCCAAGAATAGAGCTGAGGATACAGAATATGTTCACCCTTGAAGAAGTGGCCCTGGCCAACAGCTCTGTTAGCAGCACTTGTTTTTGTATATCTTGCCTCACTGAGAATTGCTAAGTAAGTGTTAATAAGAAGCAAACCACTGAAGTCAAGGGACTATTCTTTTTACGAAAAGCCAGGTCCTAAAGGCTCTGCCACCAGGTGAGTGCAACTCCATAGCACTCTGGGTTCATAGGCAGCTCAGCACTTGCTGCCAGCAGGCTGTTCTCCCTCTGTGTCTCGCTTTTCTCCCTATTCTTGGCCACAAGCCCCTGCTGCTAGCTTTGTGCCAGCTTCAGCACTTGTCAGACACTTCTGTGAGATGGTTCTAATACACTGACACTGAAGACAAGAGCAGGAAAACAAAACAAAACAAAAACAGGACCAGCTTTCTAATATTTCAGTGAGTGATATCAGCAATGCGTGTTGTGAGTGGTAGGTAGGAAATGTGTAGGCCTGTGCATCTGGGAAAGGGAAGGCGGACTGGCTAGGCCAGAGCAAGGAGAGGTTGAGTGCAAATGAAGGGGAAGTGAGATCTCCTGCCTTCTGCAGCATTAAGCTGTCAGATCTGCTGGACTGCGCATGGAGCCACAGGTCTGCTCGTGGCTGCAATAGTGATGTGCATCTGGCAAAATATGCTTTCAAGATTATGTGGCATTCTTTGAAAAAATGATCTCATACTGATACTGTTCTGCAAATAATTAACTGACCTTTTTATTTTTATATTTTATTCTAATACTAGGACTTGACTTTCCATTATTATAGAATATGATCAGTGCTCTTTCTACTAGGCATAATCAGAAACCTTCTGCACTTGGAATGTTCTAAGCAGAATTACTGGATATATCTGAGTTGAGCTGGGTGCTCTCTTTCTTTAAATTTATTTTTCATTCTACAAAATCTTTTTTCTTTTTTTTCTTTTTTAATTTGGATTGGTTAGCCACAGAAAGTCTCAAGGACAGACAATGCCTTCACTTGGAAGCTGGTCTTCAATCAACCCGGAAAGCAGATCACTGTCTGCCATTGTGCTTATGATTTGTGTTCCGGTGCAGGAGTGAGGCACTGAATCTGTTTCCTGGGAGGAGAGATTCATTCAGTAGCTGATATCTGAGTTGTGATAATTGCAGCAGGACTTCTGTAAGGTTAGGACCAACTGCTTGCAGTTATCTGCCTCTGGTTGTCACATACACAATGGCTCTTGCCAGAAATTGATGTATTATAGCCAGCTACTCTTACATGGGACAGATGGAGAAAATATGATGCATTTCTGCATGGTATCTTTGGACAATATCTTAAAAGCATTTGTTATACTAGATATATTTGGTGACATGTACTTTCGTAGTAATTCAGTACATGATACAAAAGCAATAGTACTCTACTCACTGACCCCAGTGGGCTCCTAATTGGATACTTATTTGCTAAGTAAACAGTAGAAAAAAGTTCAATTTTTCCCATATACACAAACGTGAAAGTTTTGAGCTTTAAGTAAAATCACAAGTTATTGCCAGTGACAGGTTCTGGAACCTTTTAGGGAAGAAAATGGGCTCTAATAACCATGTCAGGACAGCAATGTTGTTTATTGTGAAAGGTTTTGTATCTCCAAACATGAAGAGGCTGCCATGCTTACAGACCTGCTAGGCATAAATGCTAGCTGAAGACAAGATCCTCGTGATAGATGAGAAGTGGCCAGAAAAGCAGAAGTGTCCCAGGGAGGGAGCTATGCAGAGCCTCACAAGCAACATAGGACAGAGATCTGAGGTGACGTGAGCTATTTGGCAGAGGGATACCAGATAGATATGCTCAGTAACAGTCAGGTTGCTGGTGGGCAGGGCACATACCAATATGCTGATAATAAATGAGTAATCTTGCTTATTTCTTCTCCTTTGGCACAGAAGCCAAGGGAGCCTCAGCACCAGCCAGCCTCAGCTAGTACTTTCCTTTTCCTAGGACTGCTTTGCCAGCACCTGCTGAACCAGTTAAGTGTTGTGAAAACACTGGATAGGCCTTGACTGTGTCTCTTATCAACAGAATAACTGAACAGGACAAATGTGCAGGATTTAGCAGTGCATCCCATTGCAAAACAAATGACTGGGTACTCTAATTCATGGTATACCTAAGTGTCACTGTAGTTTGAAGTATTTTTCTATTTCCGTTTCAGCACTCACATCCTAAAAGAGGTTGATTGTACCTCAGCTCTTGAGTGACTGTGGTGCACTTTTATATGTTTTGATTTGCATCTTGAAGCTGGACAACATTACAGTGGTTTTACATCATCTGGGCAGAGATTCATCTAAACTTTTATCTGTCAAATCTTTGTCAGGCATACTTTTGTTGGTTGACAGGAAAGGTTGAATTATTATGATGGTATTCAGCAAAGGGTGATATAAAAGAGGCTTTGTAACTTGCTTTCAGCATGTCTGATTTGCCCTTGGAAAAGTCACCTGCTTTATCTGTAAAATAAAATTAAATGGTTCCTGGAATTCAGTTCGCTCGTAAATCTTTAAGGGGAAGAATTATGTTTTCTTATGTGTGGTACAGAGGCTGCTCTGGCCTAAACCCCAGTCTCAGACTACAGGTATACTACAAGTAATAGTGTGTGCTGGTATCTATGAAAAGGACTATTACAATTATCCTTCACAGGACAAAGAACTTCTTTATTTTTTGTAGTTATAAATTTTTCTTACTTTTCCATGCAACCCTCCTCTTACTCTTTATGAGGACTCAACAGTGGATTATCTCATAACATTCAAATTTCAAAACTGAGGGGAATCTCATAAGGGACTTCGTTGATCCTTTCTATTTTGGGTTCAGTGTAATAAGACAGGGTAACAAAGAACAGCCTTTGTTGTCCTTATCAAACTACTTTTTAAATTTCTCATACATATGCATATAAACTTAAAGAAAACTGATTTATCTGCTCCATTATCTAAATTCCAATCAAATGCTGTTGCTACACTTCATTAAAAGCAAGGCATTTGGATACGCACTGTTTACAAATAGGAAAGAGCATAAACAAAACAGGCTAAATTAGGGCTAGACGTGATGAGAAAGCTCACGTGGGAATAATGAAATTTGTGATGAAAAACTCCAGAGATTAAGTTCTTCAAATATTTTGTGTTGGATTTATGAGAATAAACAGCTCTGACTCTAAGATTCACGTATGATGTTTTTGCTGAACACCTACTTTTACGCATTAAAAAATGCATTTTGTGTGGTATACAGTAGGCACAATGATGGCAACTGAAACAACATTAACTGCCTCAAAACCTCTATTAAATTAATACTGAAAAGACAATTTGAAGAATTGCTTTTAAAATTTGTATGCCTAACTCAGTCTTCAAACAGCTGTACTTCAAGCATAAAGTAAACATGAGATCTACATTTTGTCATCCTACTTTAAAGGAGTTCTACTGTTTTTGGTAAAAGAGGTAGAACAGCATTATCTGGCTCAGGGATGCCAAGTATCATGTTGGGTGACTAGGAAAAAGTAAGATCGTGTTCATGTGATTATCCACCTCTTTTTTGTGCCGCCCTTCAGACAGCAGATGGGAGGAGAACTGTTTGATGTACATATACGGAATGATGTGTCAGAACACTCTTATAAAGTTGCACTCATGGAAAAATAAAACTGTAGTTGTTTTCTTGGTTCTAGATGCTGTTTCACTTGCCACTTGGACAAATATACAAAGTTTGCACTTCTTGATGATGAGTTATTTCCATTTCCAATTATTTTCTTTCATTTTACCATTAACATTTAGATTTTAATAATACAATGTATCTGTTGCACTGCTATATGTTAAAAATGCTCTCTTCAAAAACCTAGGTAGATAAAAGATTGTACTGAGTTTTTAATCTGAAGATATGTTGGTGTATTTCTAACTTTGATCGTGTCACAGTAAGTCTGTAGAAGGCCTGCCATGGTTCAGTTCTGGAGTGCACATAGCAGACTAGTTATCCAAGACAACCTCTGTAGAATCAAGCTGTGAATTACTCTGGTGTGAATCATGACAGAATTCAGTTTTCTGTTTCCTAATTTCTCACTAATGAGACAGGACTAGATTTTGTGCCTGTGGAGAGACCTTTCTTACTACCTTACTTCTATGAATCTTGTAGTAATGAATCACCTTTCTTTAACCTGAAAATATATTCACAGACTCTAATGATTTAGATGCCAGAGAACTGATGGAAATGCTACCCACAGCCACTATCATTGTCATCATCATTCCATTTTTGTTGTGAAAAAAAAATAATGAAATTACCTTGTAAACATAAAACAGGGTCTCCAGAATCTGCTGCCCACATACAGCTTTTCAGATAAATATATACTAAATAATTTTACATCTATGTAAACAGGAACAATATAGTTCTTGGAGACTGCTAAACTCTTTGTTTGTTTGAGGTAGATGAAGGATTTTTACCACCTTGAATATGAAAGTTATTATTAGATCACAGTAGAAGTTAGGCAACCATTAGTTACAAAATCACAACTGTCTTTTAAATCAAGAGATTTTTTTTAAGTTAATGTTTTTAAGCTAATGTTTTTCTAAGGTCCCTCACAAACGTGACTTTTCTTGTCACTAGAAGCAAAGTGAAAGCAGGACAGTGAGTGATGTAAATCTAAGTAAAAAAAAAAAGGATGAATGAAAAGAAGAAAACCACACTGAAAACAGAAGGGAAATATCTACATGAGCTGGCCTCAAACACTTGGTGTGCTTCTCTCTTTCTGTATCATGGAATTATAAAGCTTGCTATTGAAATATAGGAAGATTTTAAAGTATCTCATAGTAAACATCTCATGCTCAACCCCTCAATTTTTAAAGTGGGCCAACTTAATACAAAGCACAAAACTCTAGTGAAAGAGGCAACATTTATAAAATATCTCTCTAGGAAAATTGAAACTTTTTTAAAAAAAAAGACCACTACTTTTCTATGAAATTATGCAAATTCTGTCTTACAGTGTGAAAATAATGATTTTGTCAACATAGATGACAATGGAAGTACCAGAAAATTGCAGTAAATGGAGTGCCTAGAAATCTACTCTGGAGACATGAAAAATAGAAAAACATAATATTTTCATGGATATTCTTCAAATGTCTTTTTCCCCACCCTTGATAGATTCTAATCAATTCTTTCAGTCTTTTGACTTGCAGCTGACATAAGTTATTTCTTCTTCCAGTTGATGAAGATAAATAATAATTGTCCTACAACCCCAAGCTTCAAATAATGGATGACTGCAAAAAGTTGATAATAAAATTAAAATCAGTCATGTTTTATATACTGTTAACCACTCTGTACTGTATTTCTTAAAGATAATTGTTCAGGGGAGTAACTGCAGAGTAATGACTTTGTCCATTCTTGTGTTGCATATTCAAAGACAGGTTCTTATCAAAGAGGTGAAATGGTTTAAAGTGAAATATTTTTTCAACTTTCTCATCAGTCAAAGCTAGTAGTGAACTATTTTTGTGAGTCTTCTTAACTGACAGTGCAAAATGTTCTGTAGGAAATGTGTTGAGTGCCACTCAATGAGATTTTAAGATTGAACTTTTAGCAGAAGCCATTCTCAATGTGAAATAATTTTTTTCTTCTTCGTCTTTAACTCTGTAGATTGAAGTTAATATCCAGACTGACTCCTGCAAGTTTGCTGTTTGGGGTTCTTTTCCTTATCTGAAAGGAATTTTTATGAGTGCCACCTGTTCTGTCTGTACTCTCTTTGCAGATGTATGTTTACTTTTACAACACAAGTTGTTAAGTCTTGTAAGGTAAGCTAAGATCTTTTCAGATATCAAAATACAAAATAATTTCTAAAAGTCCAAAATAAGGATGGTGATGATGACCTTGAAACAATTCTCAAAAAACTAGCAAAATTAGTTGAGAGCTTGTTTATATCCTGTAGTCAAAAAGTTTTAGAGTCAGTTTGAAATGTGCTTAAGCATGAAACTTATTAACCAAGACATAAAACACATACCTTAAAGAATTTTGGCCTTTACATTAGAGCTCCTTACAGCTCAGTTCAAGATTTTGGTCTCCTATACGAAGTGAAGGAGATTCAGTTTCCCAAGCTAGGGAAACTAGGGTCCCCCAAGATTAGACAGTTGATGTCAGGACTGCCTACAGTAGTCATTATTTATTTATCATTTATTACAGTAATAAATATACTGTAAATAAAAATGACTGAGACAAGCCTAAAACCCACTCAGATCTTCTACAATTTGTCACCAATGGACACCAATCCCTCTCTGAAAGCACTGTTGGCAGAAGAATTATCACAGAATCACAGAATAATTGAGATTAGAAGTGACCTCCGGAAATCATCTAGATAAACATCCAATCCTGAATATCTTTCCTTGAAGATGACTGACTGAACTGGTTGTTCAGGGAGAAAGTAAGCACACTGTTACTTGTTCACATATGTGTTTTCAAGATAGTGACAAGAAGGGGACTACCATGAAATCGGAGCAAGTGAAAAACTGTAATTTCGCCAGTGTACCATACTAGATATTGTCAGCCAACACATTTTGGAGACATGGTCTCTATTATTTCTTTTATCTGAAGACATTTAAACTTCTGTTTTACAGAACAGTTCTTGATAAACTATGCTGAAGGAGGGGAGGAAATGAATGATTGTTCTCTCCCATAATAATATTTGCACTGAATAACTTGGCCAGAGAGTATTTCCCCAACGTCACTTAGGATCAAAGACATTCCCTTAAAAGTTGGGTCTACCTGATCTGTACTCCCAAAACAATATTTTTTCAGTTCTCTTAAAATGATTGCTTACCACTGTCAAATATATTTCAGCTCCAGAATAACTGAAGAAAAATGCACGTATTTTTAAAGGACCTTATGCGGGACAAGTACTGTAAGAGTTAAAAAAACAAACAAACGAACACAAAGTATTATTTGCAAAAGTGATTTAGTGACACCAAGCACAAGGTCACCAAAACAACTACTTGGATTTAGGAAGCTAGCTGTTTTTTGAAAAGTCTATGTCCAAAACAAATGTCACCCATGTCCAATTCCTTTGAGGATGTCTTAAGTACATAACCACTTATATTTTTAAACTCAAAATAAGTTTAATTTTCTATTTAAAGATTTGTTCACTATTAATAATACTAGGAGATTTGGCTTCAACTTCATTTCTACTTGCCTTTGATATTTTCATGTAAGATGATCCCTAGCTTGACTTTCTCGGAGATAGGCATTTCAAGAACACACCAAATACACTAGGCATCACAAGCAATACATCCTTGGACATTTCTAAACATATTAACACTGTTAGGATGGTTTCTAACTGTCAGGATTGGAGACCTTTCTCAAACAAATCCTCAGTGTCATTGTAATGAGAATGGGGCTCTGGGAGTGGAGAGACCTCAGACACCTCCTTTATGTAGCAAAGGTCTCACTCTGATCAGCAAGTAGTTGCTGGCAGAAGGGCTAGATCCCAGGGCCCTAGCCTCTCAGGAGAAAGTCCAAATGTCTGGACTAGAGATTTTCCATCCCCCTAGATGGCTCTTGTACTACAATTTGGGCCCGGATGTTTGCACTATCAATCGGTGAATCAGATTTTCACTTATTTTCCTAATAAGAGTAGAGAAAATGGAAAAAAAGGCAAGAAATAAAACCTATTAAATAGTCCTGGAAACAGCACTTTGATCATCTGAATGGTGGCTGCCATAATGTGTTTATGAAAAATTGTTCTGCTTCTGTCCTACACTGCTGATTATTATCTTGCCTGGGTAGGATAGCAACAATTTTGCTAGATTGTTTTGAAACAGCAGCATTAAGCTTCAAAACCAACAATATAAATACTTTCATTTACAGATAAATTCAAATTTGGAATGACTAAAATGCTTTTCCTTAATATCAAAAAAGTAAAATTCACTCAATTTTTTCATTTTGATTTTACATTTGACTTGAAGTCTAATTTACGTAAGTCCAGATATTAGAGAGAAAATAAAAGGAACAAACCCCTCTGCTCTGAACTCAAAAACTGTAGAAATGAACTGTAATTCCCTCCTATATACACACAGCTTTGCTGAACCAGAGGTATTTAAGTTTCTTATAGGCTTATTGTAGCATAAACAACAGAAATGCATACACAACAGTGACTATTGACCTTTTTGAAGAAGGAATTACTGTAGGACTGCCCAGCACTGCCCTGACAGCTAGGACAGGAGGCTAAAGGCACTGTCACAGCCCTTTCCTAGGCAGATATTCCAGCATCTCAGTTGTCTACCAGAAGTACTCCAACAGGGCCATTTGCACCAGGGGACATGCAACTTTCAGCGAAAATCAAGGAGCACATTATAATGCTGTGACCTGATGGACTAAAAAAGGACTCGTCCTCGCCATCATGCAGCTCAGCTGACACACTCTAGAGGACAAACCCAGTGAACCTGAAAATTGAGTTGGTTTGTTTCTCGGGAATTAATGTTGCTTGGCTTTCATCCAGGTTCCATTTCACTGTTGTATTTTTTCTGTTGTTGGTTTTTTGTTTTTTGTTTGTTTCGTTTTTGAGTGTTTAATGGTGGTTTTTAATTAGCCACAAATTTTTAAAAACTGTATTTTCCTTTCTAATGTTTAATTTTAATATCTGATATTAAGCAAAGACTGTTCCTAGTTTGTAGAATATATATTTTTTAAATAATGATATTGAAGTAATGCAGTACTTGCCTCTTTAATTTAAATTTCCTTCACAGAAACTGAGTAATGTAATATCTTCGGGTTGAATACAACAATTCTATTAGTCTGTGAAGTTGGCAATTCTAATATTTTCTCTTCATAATATTTTTACTTCAATGCTAACTATTTTGATATTATTGTTTTTAGTGTAGATGTAGTTTATGATATTGAAAGATACTGACTGCATAAACTGCTTACATGGAAAATCAAACAAGTTCACAAGGAACAGTTCCTTCTTGCTGGCCTGGAAGATGTTAGTGTACTCGTTTGTAACAGCTTCTCTGTGGAAGCAAATGTTTTCAATTGCAAATAATTTTTTGGTGGTGATTTTGGAGAACAATCCCACATGTTATCCTCGGTATTTCTATTTTTTGAAGAGTACCCAAACTCCTCTCATAGTCTATATGTATTGAACTTCACACTAACTCTCTGGTTCCTTTTCAGTAGGCTGGCATTCAATCAGCCTGTTATCCTTGTTTGTTACAACCAAGCTCACAGCTGATCCCACAGGACTTCAGAAAGACCCAGTGCCTTTTAAGCATGTTGCTTACTGCCTCAAAACAAAGGCCAGACTAGAGATGGCTTGTTGCCCAAAGCAATGGAATACCATGTTATCTCTTGAGTAGGAGGGTGATAGCAGTTGTCATGGGATTTAGCCTGAACAGCTCACTACTGGGTTAAGGCTTATGCATAAAACATATTTACAGACTTGTTAGATTCAATTAGAGGCATGTGAAAAGTAGTATTTATTTTAAATAAACACTTTGTACGAGGCTCATTTGAAAACACATAGCTTCTTTACAGTGAAATCGCTGTAAGGGATGCTTTTCTATTTCAGTACTGATTTATACTAGGAATCAGCTTAGTTTATCTATTTTTATCTTACTTTGTCATTGATACATTATTTATTGCTTGTATCAGAATACCCCATATTGCCTGGGGGCTCACATAAGTGAAGAACAGTAGTTATTCTGAAGAGTTTATGGTTTGAATGGAAAGGCAATATTGTTCTTTATCTTGCAGATATTAAATGCACCAGAAGAAGGTTAAGTCTAGAATTTCAAGGCATTTTGGAACTACTTTGTTTGAAAGAGAGATGGAGCTTTTCATAAACTTGGCTGTAAATGACTGGCTNCTCCCTCCCTCCCTGCCATACTCCTAGCAGAGGATTTAGCTCTGTGTTGTATGTTGTATTGCAAAAAAATACAATTCAAATAGTTTTCCATACAAAGTGTTGAAAGACATCTTTCTCCTTTAGCACTGTCTGACTGTATGGGCTTTAGAGATAAAATATTTCTGTTAGAATTTAATACATTAATTTATCCATAAAATAACAAAATCTGAGACAAAGATCAGCTGAAGTATTGGTTTCCTGCACAGAATAGTCTCTCCCTTCTTGACCAAGCTACTGGCAGCTGCAAAACTTCCTTCTGCACAAAAACTATAACTCGTTCACCTTTTGAGGCTGCAAAAATGGGAGAAGGAGGCGGTGCATTTACATGTATCCACTGCTGTATTCATACTCAGTTGTTCTCATACTTGGCTATCTCTGGCTTCTCTTGCACATAGTAGATTGTGGAGATTTTGGCAGTGCTACCAAAAACTTATTAACAGTGAATCTGCAAGAAGTCCCTTTCAGGATTAATGCTGAATTTGGCAAGGCCGTTTTTCTAAAGTCACCTATCCTGGTCCTTCTAAAAAGGAAGCTGAAGACTGGAAAAGTCATCTTGACATGGTAGCATGTCACTCTTGGACAGTGACACTAACAGAGTATCTCTGTCTCCTTCCAGATACTCTAATGACTCTTATAATTCATCTGTGCCTCTCGTCTTATCTTTGTGTTTGGTATATCATATTTTCCACCTTACCACCAGTTATTAGAGGATGCATCTTAGACATGATGATACTTCAAGAATTCCCCTGAATCTTACAACTGATGTGTAGATGTACCACCTTCTCCTGTGTTTTCCCCAATACTCCTATGCAGACAACTGAGACAATTGTGAAAGCGCTACAATAATTCATCATTTAATTATAGCCAAAGAACATTTTGTATTATACACTTCTACTGGTACTCAAGTTCAGTGAAAAAGAGCATTTACAAGCACTTCCAATCAATTCTTCAGCACCAGAGTAGGATGACTTATCTCAGTAAAACACTAAAGTACTCCTCGTCACTAGCAATAATTATGAGATGTAGGTCTTGAAACCAGGCAATAACAATAAAAGACTCCTCCCTGTGAAAATATGCTACAGTACAGTATGACACAAACTCAATGTAGTTGAATGTAAAGCACACTACATATCATGATGTTTTTATAAATAACAAGAAATTGGGCACCAATTGTATGTGATGTTTATTCTGTCAACTTCCACTTTCCAGAGAGAACAAGTAAAGATTTTTGTTTCTAGGTAAAATCCTCTTTTACACAAATTAATAGCTTTTTAGGTACTGGCCAAAGGAAAGTTTATTTCCTGCTTCTATTAAAAAATGATAATGCATTTCAAGTTTTGATTTGCTGACATTTTATTACCACTGTATCCTTAAAACAATACTTAGTGTTAACTCATTAAGTGGTATATTTTATACTAGAGGCACATGGGTGAAGATTTCATGTGGCTTACTTAACAAAATGACTACCTCCAATCCTAAACTTTAACTGCATAAGGTATCATTTGTCAGAAGGTTTAGAAGTTAAATGCAAAGTCAGGGAAAATTAAACACCTGGGTGTCTGGAATTAGGCTTGAGGGAGCATTACTTGGGTGGAAAGAAATAGGTGTGTGTATTCTTGCAGGTGGATTACTCAGGGTCAGGTTCTTACTATGTTTTTGCTGCTATAAATCAAGAAGAATATCTTTGGAATAAATTAAATTTTTACAAGTCAGCATAAAGCAGAATAAACTGGTCTCCTAACCTGCCAGTAAGTGCATGTCATTAGTTGCATTGAACAAAATGTAGACAGCTGTTTAATGTATACCTTGAACTGCCAGTGAGATTGCCACAGAGAAAGAAAGATAAGGTTCTATATTATAACAAAGAAACTGATGAATGGTGACTTAATTGCTGATTAGCACTTACATTTGTGATTAATATCTCTGTTGTAAATTGATACTCTATCTACAAAGACTGAGAAAAAGACAAAATATAATAATTCAGACTTACTTTTTGGTCTTGTAGATTATTTTGTTTTGTTCATTACTTTCTTTTGTTTTTCCCAGACTGATATAAAGCCCACTGTAGCAATAGTGTCTTTTTTTCTGTACTTTTTGGACCAGACCCTTGAATTACTGTGGCTATATAACTTAATATAACTAAAAGAATTATATAACTTCGGTATTATATGATAACTCTCCACCCTGCATTCAGCTGGAAAGCATCCAGAACAAGCCCAAATTTATACAAAAAAATTTGCTATGTGTTTCAGATTAAGTGTAATAATTTTTGAACACAACAGAACAGATGTATGTCCGGCACTTCCTTTTAAATTCATTTATCTTTTTCCTTCCCTTTCACTCCCCTGCACCCTCACAGTTTGTGTGACAGCATTGCTTTGGAGCTCCAATAAAGTAACCTGAGTCAGTGAAGCAAATACAAGCACCTTATGAGGTGTGACTAACTTTGGAGCTCAACCTTCTTCCTTTGCTGCTGTTTATAGATGACATAGGCACACTTGCTGGCAGTGCAGCTGGCCTAATGGACTTAAACCTGGGAGTGAGCAGGTGAAGCAGAAGCATGGCATTATTTAGCTTAGTGCTGATCCCCTTTGTGATCAGCACTGACATTGCTTCTGCTTGCCAGGATACAGATGATTTTGTGGGCGCCAGTTCTCCAGGAGACATTGTTATAGGAGGTTTGTTTGCAGTTCACAGTGAAATGCTGCATCCAGAAGAGCATCCCATCAAGCCAGTCATTCAGAATTGTGCTGGGTGAGTAACATGGCAAATTACACATACAGCAATAAAGAGATCGCTGAAATCAGGCAAACACGCTTAGTATTTTGATCAACAAAATCTGTTTCTCTCACATCTCTTAATTTTTTAGACTTCGGACATCAGATAAATGGTTCATAACATAACGTGGAATGACAAGAAATGGCAAAGTTACCTTAGAAAATACTGTGGCTCCTCAAGGAAGGGAATGGTTATTTGATCCTATTTCAATCTTCATATTGAATCAAATAGCCTTAGAATTTTTTGTTCAGCAACAATTTAATTATCATGTAAATACTGTTTTGTTGCCCTGTGTCTGAAGTACTCTGCCCTGCAGTTTATTATTTATTGTGAAGATGCACCTGAATACTTTGAACACAGGCAGCCTGCTCAATTTTCTCTAAGCACATGTAGAAGCATGGCCCATGCTGGCAGTCTATTGTACTACTGACTGTAATGTAATCATTGCAATCACTTTAGATATTATGTTTTGTACTATAATTGTGCCATTGTGTGATGGGATAATCAGTACAGATGCCATATCTTGTACACATTCATGTTTATACTGCACATCAGAATATTTATTTTGTTGACTCTATATCCCATTTACATGAAACGTACTTTTTTCTGAAAGAAATGCAAAGAAAGCCTGATAAAGAACTGAAATTTAACTGTTTAATAGTGTTTTCCTAAATTCAGGAGTATGATAAAATACAAATTCTAGTATGCATTTTCTGCAGTTTTAATACAGGTGCAAATCCGTAAGTTTTATTTTAATGTGGGGAACCCATATGGGTTTATTTAAAAATGATGTCTAAGTTGGTCATTTTGTCCATTTTTTATTATTTTTCTACAGTCATAAATTGTATCAGTCCCATTTGAAATTTATTTTGGTTTGCAAGATTTGTAAACTTTGAAGCCCTTGCTTAAGAGGAGAGTTGGTTGCATTGCAGGCAGCCTGTATTAGCATAGTTCCGATTAAGAAACTATCGTATCTACTGAGGATGAGGAGAATAGGTGTGTTAACTTTGTCAGGTTTAGAGAAGATGTTAGGAACATCTATGCAACCACAGGAAGACATCTACTTCTGAAATATTTTCTTCTAGTCCTTTACTATGTTTCATGCTTTTGGTGAAAGTAAATATATTGAAATAAACAAAAAAAAACCCAGCCAAACAAAAATTGCTGGCCCAAATGGGGCAAATTAGGACAGCCCCACTGACTCTGACAGATACTTCCTGAAGATTTCACTTGCAAATTTTCATGTGCTGTGACAACTGTGGCTTTAGTGCCCGTTTTTCAGAAAAGTACTTTTATTCAGGTATTGCTGAAGTGTTGAGCTGATTATAATCATTCTACCATCTAAGTGAGAAAGAAAATAATACGATTTTCTATTTTTTTAACAGCATGAATCTGAATCAATGAAGGGTCAGGTTGTGTGTTATCGAAAGGTTCTTCATCAGAGGGTGGTCAGGCACTGGAACAGGCTCCCCAGGGCAGTGAACTGCTGAAGTTCAAGTGTTTGGACTGCACTCCAAGACATAGGGTTTCAAATTCGAGTGGCCCTCTGTGGAACTGGGAGATGAATTTGATGATGCTTGTGGGTCCATTCCAACTCGAGATATTCTATAAATCTGATTCTCTAAAACACAAGCAAATCACACCAAGCATCATTTCCTTTCAGTAGCTGGCAATTTCTAAAGGATGTGAACAGAATTTGACTCAGACTCATTCCAGAGATACTTTTTTCTAAAATGAAACTTCTGTGTTTCCTGACAGCTTTGAAATTCAAATTTTTCTTCAGACTCTGGCAATGATACATGCTATTGAAATGATCAACAATTCAACATTGTTATCTGGAGTTACTCTGGGATATGAAATCTATGATACCTGTGCAGAAGTTACAAAAGCCATGGCATCTGCTTTGAGGTTCCTGTCCAAATCCAATACTTCTAAGGATATTGTAGAGTTCAAGTGTAACTATTCAGACTATGTGCCAAGAATTAAGGCAGTCACCGGAGCCAGCTACTCTGAGGTGTCAATGGCAGTTTCAAGGCTATTGGCTTTGCAACTAATCCCACAGGTAGGTTTGAGGGAATTATTTCATTTGAGACAGAGGATCAATTTTACCATGGCTACATGTGCCTCTAATTGGAGGGACTGCAAGTCACAGTTGCTGTAAAAAACTGTTTTAGTTCTGCTGTACTACAAGCAGCTATAGAAGAGAAGGAATACGACTACTCCTTCCCCGAACACCTTTCTCTATTTCCAGCTGCTCTATTACTAGTTCTAGTTCATACAGTCCCATGTTTGCACTTAGGCTGGTGCTTTCATTATTAACTTCATTGTTGCAAAAAAAAAAAAAATTGTGGTCCAAGCCAAAATCATCTTGTGCTGCACAATGATTTTGGTAATTTGACATATATTACCTTACAGCAAAGTAGCACAAATTTGCAAAATACTTAAAATATGAAATAAGTATAACTTCTAACTGAAACTTTTCCCCCGCACTGGGAGGAAATAATATGACCTCCAGCTCCAACATAGGAGCTGCATTTGATATATAAATTAAAATGCCACACTTGAAATTAATCAACAGGCAAATGATAAAACAAATCTGCATTGGGACATAGAGATGGAAAAGGTGACCTAGTAGATTTTTCTCATCAATAGCATCTGCAATCTGCTGACATTAAGATTTGACATCTTCTCCAGATAGGTGGCTCTCATTTTGGAAAGCTTAGATTGTTAAGAACTGTCAAGCAATGCAAGAAATATAGCTGTAGGAAAAACAACAAATAAGACAAAGGTCAAAAGGTAAATACGCTTAAAATATATTTGTTTCAGTTGTTTTTTCTTGCTAGATTCACAATAAAAAGGCTTATATTTCTACATAAGAAAAAAATATTATACTGTTCTTTAGTATCGGATGCTTTTCTTTCCTGATAGGCTCTTCTAACAGACCTTATGACCCCTTTAAAGAACAGTACTTAAATTTTTGAAAGAAAGTATATAAGTGGGTGGACAATGCTAACATAGTGCTAGAAAAACACTGCAAAACATAGGGATACTAGAAATTTTAAGGACAACACCAACAACATTTGTGTACTTTCAGTGTGTTCAGCGTTGATTTGAACAGTGATGATGGTATTCCTACAGGTTAAATCAAAATCCTTATACCAACATAACTGTAAGATCCATTTACAAGGTTTTATTCTCTGCTTCCAAACAAGCAATTAGGTGCACGAGGATGAAAATAAGGGAAAGGGTGCTGGGCACGGGCCTATATTCCAACAGCAGGGGTAGGAATCCTGCACTACTTGGCTGCCCTGTGTTTGCACTCAGTCACAGGAGGGAGCCACGTGTCAGGTGGGATGGAAAAACAATACTGGAAGTTTGGGAGCTCACAACATCCTTTGGAGGAGACCACTTTCATAACTAAGTAGTTGTCTCTTTCTAGGTCAGTCCTGCATCATCAGCTGAAATCCTCAGTGACAAAATCCGTTTTCCTTCTTTCTTGAGAACTATCCCCAGTGACTTCCATCAGACAAGAGCAATGTCCCACCTGATCTGGGAGTCTGGTTGGAACTGGATTGGAGTAATAGCCACAGATGATGACAACGGGCGCTTTGCTCTGGAGAGCTTTGGAGTCCAGGCCATGGCAAACAGTGTTTGCATAGCTTTTAAAGAAATGCTGCCTGCCTATCTGTCTGATAACACGTTTCATACAAAAGTTGATCATGCAATCGAGAAGATTGTCAAGGAAACCAGAGTAAATGTTATTGTAGTCTTTATGAGACAATTCCATGTGCTCAAACTATTTAAGAAGGCAATTGAGAGAAATGTAAAAAAGATTTGGATTGCAAGCGATAACTGGTCAACTGCAGTGAAAATCAGCACAATGCCCAACATCAGAAAGCTGGGAACCGTTGTGGGATTTGGATTTAAAAACAAGGACATATCCACATTCCAAGACTTTCTAAGAAATCTTCATGAAAAGCCCACTGAAAACAACAATTTTTTACGTGAATATATTATGCTTTTGTCAGTCTGTGCGCACCTGGACAACTATGATTTTCAAATGTGTATTTCAAGCCAATCCCAGTATGACTTGATGCAAAATGTTGAGAATAAACATCAGATCTGGAGAGATGATTTTCTGAATGCCAACATCGAACCGGGATTTATCCATAGTACTATACTTGCAGTCTATGCCATTGCCCATGCCATTAAAGGGCAATGCAAAGACAGAAACTGCAAGGATCCTTCTGCTTTCACTCCCTGGGAGGTATGGTGTTAATTCTTTGAGGTCTCGTTCTCTCTACATAACTTCCGTCTTATTTTTCGTCCCACATTCCTGGATTTGATTGCTTAGTCCTTTTACTAAATGCCTTCTTATTCCTGTTTCTGCCTTTCCTCACCACTGCGTGGGCCAACTGAAATCACAGCCTATCTGCCAGAGCAGCAATTGCTATTTAGATATGAGAACTGTGCTCTAGCTTACCTCCCTTGCTTTGGCTCATGCAGGCACAAAAACCGCAGGTGCTGTATTCTGCTGTAGATTGAGAGGTATTATTGCAGTTTTTTTACAGATAGCTAGCTGATCCATGGAAGTAAATAGGAGGAATTACCTTCAGAGAAAATTATGTTTGTGCAGCCGAAGATAGTTCCTCTTCACTTAGAATGGCTCAGGCAAGCTGAAACATTGGACACCCATGGTCTAATCTAACACTTCCCCAATCATCTTCAAAGAAGGCAGCTTAGATGAAGACTCCAGTCTCTAGGCTACTTGCTGGAACATCTTACTAGCTACTTGTACAGGACAGAACATAAATGTGCAATAAATCTGGTTAACATAGCTATTCTGCGATTAATGATTGGTTCTGTTTCTGCAAACCACTGTAATACTCGGCAGAGTGCTCTATGAGGTAGGGATGTTACAGAAATGGACAGCTCTCCACAGAGTTTTAATTCCTCTGTCTTTCTCTAATCGCTGTCTCCATTTTGCCTGAGCTCAGGTATATTCCTCTGTAATGAAACTTATCTTGGAAATGAAAATGCGGCACAGCATTCTCATGTCTGAACTTGCTCCAAAGGGAAAATGTGACACAATCTTGAAGATGAGTGAGGTACTTGTTATCAGACTTTACAAGGTGGGAAAAGAACAGGAAAAATCAGACAAGTAAACCTGACCTGACCTTTTACCCAAGAATCTGCTCAGGAGTATTCACTTTTACACACTTTTACTCAGAGGATTAAACAAAAGTTCATTTAAAAGTCAAACACCCACTGAACCACTCTGACTTGCTCTGACCTCTTACCCTGGGTCAGAACAGGTCAAACCAAGATAGAGGACTTGGAAAAAAAAACAAAACCTGATCACAGTAACAATCAAACTCTTGCATGGATTTGTAAATGCAGATGGGACAAATCAGGATTGTTCTACAGCGGATGCAATTTTATGTAGCTGCATTTACATCATTTCTGAATTAAATGCCAAACCACACAAATTTGAAGTCCTGTTTAGAGGCTAAGAATTCTTGGAGGAAACTGAAAGAGAGAGCTATTTTCCCACTGCTGTTTTCATAACATATTTCTTCTAAATTAACTGCAGCCCCTCCAAAAATGGGTGTATTTAAAGATAAGGATGCAAATGATCCATATCACTCTTCTCAACGTACAAAGAAATAGCAGAGTCATTGCTGTTACACAATTGCAAAAATAAATATAAATTAAATAATGATGTTACTAATTACTAACTCCTCCTGTTTGAAGCTCAAGATGTATTCCAAAAGTTTTTCTTATTTCTGTATTTTAGAGAAATTGGGAAAGTGAAGGAGAGGGAGATTATGCAACTAGCCTGAGGATACAAACCAAAAATTCCCTGTTCAGTCCCACAAGACTGTGCAGTGTCCAAACCATGTGAAATGTCACTTAGACACGTTTTTGTTCTTCATAAATTGGTATACAAGCAGTGAGAATATATAAATTGTGAAAAGGTGATGTTATATATGAAAAAATTGTTACAAGTGCCAAACTTTTTACATATATATATAACAGACCCTTTTAGATAATACATTTGCCAGCATGTTCTTTAAATACTATAACTGTCACACAGGGACCCATGTAAGATTGCTTTTCAAGGGACAGCCAAATTCAGTCATTCACTGAAAACTTATTTGTTTGTTGTTTTTTTTAATTGTTAATTGACTCATATTGCCAAAAGCTGTTAGACCTGCAAAGCAATAAAACCTTTGCTTCAGTTTGTAGTCATGGCAGCTAATGAAAACCTTGTAGCATCCTTATGAATAGAGATTGGGTTCTGTGTAACTTAGCTCGTCCTTTTCTAGATTCATAATGAAACTTTTAAATCTGACTATTTGTGATGTGAGAGAAATTTCATCCTACTGAAAAGAATGGGAAGTAATCTTAAGTTAGACACTTGTCTTATCAAAGCATGCTTGCTATAAAATTTCCTATGAAGCATCAAATTTAGCCTTTTTGTCCATCACCATTGTGCCATATATCAATTTATCTGATTTATTGCTCATTTTGCAACTCAGAACCTCACTTTGCAATGCACAATATCAGAGCCACAGCTGAAAACAATGCTAAGTAAGATATTTCCAGCACTGGGTGGGGTTACACTGGAAGGAGATGTTGCCCATGTTCACTTTGTTGACAGTATAATAACAGGAGGATCAATCACAGCCATTATTTACAGTAAGGGAAGTTCTAAAAGGCCATTTTTTCCCGCGACTAAAATCTCCTCTTTCCCACCCAAATGTCCAAGGCAGAAAATATAAATACTAATACACAGTTATGTGCACACATTGCATATAGTTAAGAAATGATTATTTGTGCTTACTAGATTTTTAAGATCAGTGAGGATTGTCATAATGATGTAAATCTGTGTAGGATGTAGGATTAACATTTATACTGACTCCTTTTAAGATTATGTCACTTGTAAAAAGCAACATTTCTTTTTTAATTTGATACTATAACACTGATGTTAAACTATTGAGTGTATCACACTGAAATGACACTGATGTCACTGTTTCCTGTATTTATGTTCAGCTCCTTGAAGAACTTAAAAAAGTTACAATCATTGATGGTGATAAAGAAATCAAGTTTGACTCCAAAGGTGATATGAGCACTGGTTATGATGTACTTCTTTGGAAAGAAGTTGATGGCCGCATGGAAATCACCACTATGGCAGAATATGACTCAGAAAATGGTTACTTCATCTTTGAAGATGAGGAGAAAAGAAAAGAATTTCTGGATTTAAAGGTGACTTTTAATTTGTTGACATAACATCTGAAGTTTATTTCATATGAGTCCTTCTTGCATGCTTAAAAAATCACTCATTTGCTGTCATATTCTCCTTTTAAATTCATGCATCTTATCTAGGAAATATTCAACTACTTTTATGCATTCTGAGAAGCACATGAGCCTGCAAGCAATCTCAGTGATGTGAATTTAAGTTATTTCCCCAGAATTCCCCTAAGAGGTTTCCCATGATGAGTAAATCAGAAGTTACATCCGTCCGAAGGATACTATTTCAGAATGTGAAATTGAGTTTTAGAACTAGAAAATTATTAGTTATACATGTCTCCTGTCATACACAAGGCAACCATTTGTTTCTCACAAGTAGATGCATATCTACTGACTTTACTTTTGAGGAAAAAAAAAAACACCTTGTGGGTCAGCACACACACAAGAGTATGAGGTAGATAGCACCATCAAGAGCCCCAGCACTGGAGCAGACAGAAGGAGTGGTTGGTCCCAGCCAATTCCAGCTGGATAATGTCATCTGTGCATGGTTTTTGTGCAGCTCTGACTCAGTGTGGCTCTGTGCTAGCAGATCAGAGAAAAAGCTGTTTACAAAGTAGGATGAATGTAGTTTCTGTGTAGCCTTAGTCGATAGAAGAGGCTAAGGACAGAAGACCTCTTGTCTTGCTGCTCTTTGTGGATGTCCAGGATGGAAGCTTGTAAACCCTAACCTGGAAGGAGAATAAATAGCAGCGTCCCTCAGGACTGTCCCTCTATTTACAAGTTTTATCTTTGGAAGAAGGTCCTGACTCCAGCTCTTGAGAAAAGGCCCCAACCACACACACCTGGAGGGGGTATGTGATGACCCAGGGGTGAGCTGCTGTGAGGGCGACATGGCAGAAACTTGTCCATAGAGCCAGAGTATCTGCTCTGCACTCAGAGCTGCTGAGCAGGGTGACAGGACTGCTCTTGTGGTGTGGCACACCTGAAACCCCTTCTGTTCTTTCTCTGGATCTGGACCCCAGCAGTCTAACTTCCACTTTCAAAGAGACATTTGGATGTGGATTTTAAATTACAGACAATCCCACTGATTTAGGGCCAAATAATAAAATGGTTGAGTCCTGTCCTGACACTTCTTGAGAGTGTGAAGAAAATGTGAAGAAACACAGAGCCTACATCACATTTTTCAACATCGTTTTCAGATTCCCTTAAAATATGTTAGCTACAAAAAGAGAGTTCAAATCATAGTACAGTTGAAGGCTTATTTTAACTGTTTGTAGTAATCAGTAATGCCTGAGCTGATTTTTTTTGTTCTTTGCACACTGCAGAAGGTTCCATCAACATGCTCCCAGCACTGCAGACCAGGACAGATGAAAAAGGTTACAGAAAGCCCGCACACATGCTGCTACGAGTGTGTTTACTGCCCAGAAAACCATTACAGCAATCGAACAGGTAAAGAATTGTGATCCAAACATAGGTTTATTTAAAGATCAATAGCATTGTTTTGTTTGTGAATAATAATGCACCTTGGCAACCGTAGCTATAACTTTGGAATGAGATTAAAACAGTTAGTGCTTAGTGTTCCAGACAGAAAAGAGAAGAACAGCCTTCAGCATAGAAAACTATGTTTACATGCTTTTTAGAATACAAAACTTAGACCTTTGTGGTTGAATATTGTTATCTGTGTTTGATGGGAAGTCTGGCTAATGTTTCAGTGAGACACATACTCATGACAGCCTCTTCAGCCTTGCTTCTGTGTCTTTCTGCAGCACAGAAAGCCCAGTGCAAGTACAAGGGTTATTTATTTGCTTGCTGGCATACTTTTTATCTTAAGTAGGAGTACTATGATGTTTGATATGGCAGTATAGTAGAATTACTATCAAATCTGATGCATATGCTGGTTCATTCATAATTCGAGTAAAATTTATGAAAGGAGGGAATTAAACATGGAGAAGAGAGACGGAATTAAGAAAATTGGGGTATGATATAATTCTAAAGTCTTGATGGAATGAAAAAAATAAATTGCACGTTATCCCTTTTATTAGTCAAACAGTTGTGAAATTTCTCCACATCAGATAATTGGAATTTCACAGGAAGAATAACCTTTGAAAGCAGAATCTACACCAGTGTGTGTTCTTGCTGTTGCATTTCAAAAGATTTCTGAACAGAAAAAGATTTTTATCTTTTTGAACTAGTTAAATGAAAGAGCCACAGTTTCCACTCCCTGTAGGGCAATTGGTTCAATCTCAGGCCACCACTGTGCTGCTAGTGAAGTTTTGCCTGTCCCAACCTCACTAATGTGTCCATGGTGTGCTCATGGAGAGGGATACTCCAGGGAGTTGCAGGATCTGGTCCCACTGTGCTGGCCATGCCTCACTATTTGCCCCATATCCCTTACCACCTTCTTATATCACAAGGCTTTACCATTCACTTGGTGGTTTATTTGTTTTGGGTTCCTGAGTTACCTCCATTTTTTCTGCTTTCAGATATGGATTATTGCTACCGGTGCCTCAACAAAACCTACTGGGCACCCATGAACAGCACTATGTGCTACAGAAAAACAATCCACTTCCTCAGCTGGACAGACTGGTTTGCTGTTTTCCTGCTCCTCCTCTCTGCCTTTGGGGTTGTGCTCATTTTGTTCATCAGTGCAATATTCACTAAAAACTTGAGCACACCTGTTGTAAAGGCATCTGGAGGTTTAACTGTCTGCTATATTCTCCTCCTCAGCCACTTCTTCATTTTTTTAAGCACTGTGTTCTTCATAGGTGAACCCACAGAATTCAAATGTAGAACTAGGCAAGCCCTCTTTGGCATAAGTTTTGCACTCTGCATTTCATGTATTTTAATAAAATCACTAAAAATCTTACTAGCCTTCAGTTTTGATCCCAAGTTGCAGAATTTCTTGAAATGTGCCTATAAACCTATAACCATTGTATTCATCTGCACTGGGATTCAGGTTATCATTTGCACCTTCTGGCTAATATTTAGGACGCCTTTCGTAAAGCAAAATTTCTCTATTCCAAGAGCCATAATTCTGGAGTGTAACGAGGGCTCTGTTGTGGCTTTTGGGATTATGCTGGGCTACATAGCTGCTCTAGCCTTCATCTGCTTCATATGTGCTTTTAAAGGCAGGAAGTTACCAGAGAACTACAACGAAGCTAAGTTCATAACCTTCGGAATGCTAATTTACTTTATAGCATGGATTGTATTTATCCCTGTCTACGTAACTACATTTGGCAAATACCTTCCAGCAGTGGAGATCATTGTTATATTAATATCCAATTACGGGATTCTCTGTTGCACTTTTTTTCCTAAGTGCTATATCATAATTTACAAGCAAGAAACAAATACGAAGTCTGCCTTCCTTAAGATGATTTACACATACTCTACCAAGAGTGTGGGCAACATTGCTGTCAGCCAGATTTCCTTGGACTCGAAGTCTTCCAGCTCCCGAATCATTGCCTCAGACTCATGCAATGCTGACAAAAGCTCTCTGAATGGAAACTGCCATTTTCAAGTGCCAGGGCAGACACCAGCAAAGGAGAAAGCTGTTCCTAAAAGTGCAGCATGGACTCTGTCCAGGAAAAGGCTGTCCAGCATATGACTGGGCATTGTTGAATTACTAGAAAAAGAAAACCCATTTTAGTGAGACACTTCTCCTTTAGATCTCTCTCTTTTTGGTACACCCAAGGAGAGTAAACCATACAGACCATACTCCAGCAGTTATTCACTGCTAGGTTTGAAAGGCTTTCCCCTGCTCTAGTGGGCACTTCCAACATCCCCCTCCTGTCCCCATCCCTGTTCCATTCACACAAGCCTACAGAGCATCTCCAAGGACCTTGCTGTTCTCAGCCAAACAGAAGCATCAGAAAGGCCTTACTTCTCACAGACAAGCAGGAAGGAATGCATGCACTTGCACACTTTTCTTAATGTCTTTTGTGCCCAACTGCTTAAGAAGCTGTTCTTCTCACCTGGATCTGTTTTACAGGTCAAACAGAGCCCCCTCTAACCTATGGATAAACAAGCCTAGTCCTTTTGTCTCCACTTTTAAGATAGGTTTTCTATTCTCTCAAACATCCAGAAGTAACCCTTTCACCCAGTACAGATGAGTTCTTTGTTTGTTTGCTTGTTTTAAATTATGTGCCCAAAAATTGTGTGCCTTATTCCATGTGAGTGCTACAGCAGCTTTCAAAGTTCCTTATATTTACCAGAGTGATTATGAACTGGAGAAAGGGCAATGTAAAAATTGAAGGATTTACCTGGAGTGCTACAGTTGCACGTATGTTCATTTCCATTTTTTCCATACTCAGAAGTACACTGATTTGCCCCACACACCTTCTCCAACACATGTGGAGAGAGGACCTTTTATACCTGTCCCCAGGTGTCCTCTTTGTGCAAGGAAGGAAACAATCTCCTCCACAATGTGCAGTGTCAAAGCTTACAAGCTTTGATCAGCATAAATAATGTAATGGTCAGAATCAGCATGAATGCACCCTGGGATTTTTAGCTGTATTGACACTTGTTCAGAAAGTCTAACTTTCACAAGATCATGGTATTACACCACTCCAGTGCATTAAAATGACACCACAATGAGCTGTTGTCTGATGCACTGTGAGTCTCTGCACTGCAGCTCCATGGATTTGGCTCCACAGCATCTCCTGTGCAAGAGACATGCTCCAGGAAGGAGGACTCTGTCAGCTGGGACAGCTGCACCACATCCTCTAGTCAAGGGATGGCCAAGTCTTGTGCTGGACAGGGCACAGCTTTCCTGTGGTGCTGTCTCACAGCTGGGCTGGAGGGAAACAGCTTCCTCGGGCACTGAGCAACAGAAGGCTTGTGAAGAACATTTCTATGCGTTCATGAGGCCCCTGGCCTTGACCAGAGAAACCCTGCTTTGCAGCTTTAAATTCTGTGCACACGACTGAGAAAAGATGGTGACCTCTTCAGTTTGGTCCATGCTTCTGTTTAGACGTGGAATGGTGGGATGCTGTGGCAGGCCAAAATGAAGCTTGGTAGACTTGTTGTTATTGTTATATACAATGCATCTATTTTTCTAGCATTTCTATTTATAGGCTGCAACCTCATTTGCTTAAAATGGCTATAGATCACATTTCAGCAATGGACACAATTTCTGATGTCGAGGGTGCAATTTATACATGTATTTGAGCAAAAATGCAGCTGATTGGAAATACTGCAGGTTTATGCACAGACATTTGTACGATAACTGCTGTTTGTGCATCAGCTGCTGTGAGCACTCTTCGGAATATGAACCTATGTGCCATGAGGTTTGTCTGCTCCTACTGTTTGGCTCCCAATGCAGCAAAAAGAGGAACACAAAGCTTTTATCACATGACTTACAGCGCTACGCTGGCTAGAAAAGCTAATTCGACTAAAAAGGTTGTACATGTATTTATCGTTTCCAAAAGCGGCGAGCATATCATGTCTTGAACCACGGGGTGATTAAAGTCATGTCCTTACTGAAAACTGAATTGGTTGTGCTTCATTTCCTCATCTGCTGGTCGTTTTGGCCGCGAGCAGCTCCGCGTGCGCTGCTCCCACCCGCCACACGGAGGGTCGCTTCCCGTAGTGGCCGCCGGGTGGGCGGCCGAGTGCGGTCGGGGGGCGCCCCCTACAGGACAGGGAGGGAATTGCCTCCAGAGGGCGGTGACACCAGCGCGATCCGTTGCGAAAGGGATCTCATATGACAGAGTTTCAAGGGAAAAGCATGAAAGAATGAATATATCCCATGCTCCCCACTGCATAGACACCTCTGGTCCACATCAGCAGAGCCACAAAATCCCCTTCGTCCACGACCTCCATGAACCTCTCCAGCAACTCACGCTATTTGTGTAGAGCATAATCAGCCACACCTGGGATGCAACAGGTTTACTAGCTCCTGTTGGCAGAAAACACTCATAGTATAAAATAAAATTGACAAAGAGATTCCAGTCTCAGTTGTGCATCCTTAAACATTTGTGTAGGCGTGACTGTGTAGGGCCAAAGGGGATGGTTCTTCTTTCCGGATCAGGGCATGCTCTGCCTTCTTCCTTTGGAAAGATCCCACAACAGATTGCTACAATGTTAGTTTGAGTGTGTGTCCATCCTCCAGTTTTTTGTTGTTGTTGTTGTTGTTGTTGTTTTAGGGTTTTATTTATTTATTTATTTATTTATTAATCTCTGAAGGCATCAGAGAGGACACCTGATCCCCAAGCATCAATATCCAGGGAAGTCAAGAACAGAAGAAGAACAGTGTGTGTTCTTCCTCCCTATAACTGTTAGTGAACATGAGAAAGCCAGTGCCTGGCTTTTCCACACGGTTCAGATAAACCTGCTTTGTTTAAAGAATGTCTCATTTGCAGGAAATTTTTTTCCGATATAGATAGTGGGAAGCTTGTTGTGTTTTTGTTTTGTTTTTTGTTTGTTTGTTTGTTTGCCTATTTGGTATGAGTTAAATTGGAATGCCTTTGATATTTTACCAATAATAAGGACATTTTGTTACTTTGATGATTTCAGAATGGTAACTATGTGTGAATAAGTAAGCATCAACACGTGACTACTGACTGAACAGCAAATGATTTCCTTGAATATTTTTCCTGAATGAAATTATGTTCAAGCTGCATTATTTAAAAATGAATAGCAAGGATGCTAGAATCTATTTTTGCTGGATATATATATATTTTTTTTTTCCATTTTCTCAACAATCTGTAGTCAGAAAGAGCTGTGTTGCTGAGAATAGGGAATAAAGTTTTGGCTACAAATGATTCACGTCTTCTGCCTCACATTCTCCCACTGACCACAGGTCTGCATGCTGCCAACTCACGATGCAGCCCTGGTGAGCAGGGCTCCCTCTGTCTTGCTAGTACTCCTTTGGGGGCTTTATGGCATTCATTGTGATAACAGACAACAATGCATCCTGGGGTTCTGGCATTGGCTGGATCACAGAATCATGGAATCACAGAACACCCTGACTTGGAAGGGGTTCATAAGGATCACAGAATCCAGCTCCTGGCTCCACACAGGACTACCCAAAAATCAGATCATACGTATGAGAGTGTTGTCGTTCAAACGATTAAGCTCTGGCAGCTTAGGGATGTGACCACTGCCATGAGGAGCCTGTGCCCATGCCTGACCACTCCCTGGTGAAGAACCTTTTCCTGATTAACTCTGCCCTGTCAAGACTGGGGTATGTAACGTTACCTGCTGCTCCGAGCACTGGGAGCACCCTGGCTGAGACACTGTAGGCCACCTGCACGGCTCTGCCACAGGCTGCTTCCTGAATACATATTCTGTACTGTTTTTTGGACTTCCTTTTAATGTTTGTTTTTGTTGTCATTTGTTGTTTCCCAAAGGACATTTTGGTACTGAGTGAACACGGACCGCCCCGTGTGTTTCTGTCACCAGTTCCATATGATTGTTTTAAGGTGGGCGGGTGAAGCAGGCGGGCGGTTCCTCTCAGCCCCCCAGAGCTGAGCAGAACAGAGCAGAGCAGAGCAGAGCGGGCTGCCCGGCCGTGCCCATGCTGCCGCTGCCGCTGCGTCTCCGCCCCGCGCGGGTGAGGGTTGCCCCTCTGCTCCGCCCGGCCGCACTACGGGGAGCCGCCACCGGCGAGGGGCCCGGACGGAGCCCAGCAGTCCCACGCGGTAAGGGCAGGGCTAGGCTTTGGGTTGCCCCCACCCCCCCGCCCCCCCCGCGATCATCTTGGGCCTCGTTAGTTTGCCTTTTGGCTTAGGTGCCCAAATGTAAGGTGGAGATGTCTGAACGAGAGCCACGAGGATGCTTCACAAGGGCTGGGGTGGTCCTGGGGCTGCGCGGAGGGAGAATGGGTGTTGCCTTGGGCAGACTGATCTGGTGAGGGGCAGCCCTACCCTTGGCAAGGGTTTGAATCTGGATGGACTTTAAGGTCCCTTCCAACCCAAATATAATTCTCTGATATGATTCTATCAGTGACCACCAAGGCACTAAGAGGGATTTGCTCTTTCCACCATTACTGCCACTTATTACAGCCTTATAGGGTGTTTCTTTCCAATCCTTCAGCTGAACAGGCGCACAAGGTGGTTGCAAGCTACAAACCTTCAAAGTTTGACAAGAAAATCCTCCTCTGGACCGGTCGCTTCAAGACAGAAGAAGAGATTCCTCCGAGGATCCCGTAAGTGCTCAGGTGTATTCCAAGGGTAGCACTGGGCTGAAGGGCACGAGGCAGAGGGTGCCCAGCAGTGCTCTGCAAAGCTCAAACCAGAAAGCACTTTTGGCACTGAGCTTTGAAATGAACTTGCAGCAAGAGAACTTTCCTGTGTTGCTCATAGGTTAGGAAGAAAAAATGTTCCCTTACTGGAGTCGCCATATGCTATAATTAAGAACTGGATCCTTCTGAGCAGAGAACCCTGATCATCTGTATTGTATATACTCATATATTTGGTATATGTCCACACTGCCTTGCTTATTTTGTTTATTCCTGATGTGCAATCAGAGAAGGATGTTATCATAAACTGCATGTGATGTTTACTGCTCCCACAAACAGTTCTAAGAGAGCTGAGAGCCGCTAAATGATCACATCAGCCAAACTGTATTATAGCTTAAAGAACATGAGGAAACAAATAGATAAAGAGATTATGAGAAAAAAAATCCCCAAAGGCAAATCCTAGGAAAGCTGAGTACTTGATGCAGCCTCAGTCCCTGGTTGACCCTCTGCTTAACTCAACTTGCTGTAAGGTACTCTTCCCAAGGTGTTTCCAGAACAGCACTCTGTGGCATTGCAGCACAGAGCTGTGTGAAGCCGTGAGGGTGCCCCCCAGTCTTTCCTCCACCTGTTTGTTCCCAACAGCATTGCTGCTGCTTCTGGAGCTGAGAAGCAGCTTCCAGAGGGTCCAACTGCTATTCTTCAGTGCTTATCCCACTGCCTTTGCTTACAGGAAGCTTCAGGCAGGTCTCAGATGCATTATTTGCACTACTGAATTGGCTGGGAGGTGTTCGTAAAAGACTCCGCTAATCCCTGCACGTGCATAGAAACCACTTGGACTGACTTTCTGCATCCTGTGAGAGCAGCATGTTTCTAGGACCAATCATGACATTCTACAAGAAGTTAGTTTAAAGACACCAAAGGCGAACTGCATCACAGTTTCCAGTGTTAACAAAGCACTGCAAGATACTGTTTGCTACCTGTGAACAAAATCTGGCTGCTGAAGATGTGTGGTATTGAGGGTCATATCTGCAGCCTTCAGTCAAGACGTTCAAATCAACGACAGCAAACAGCTGTTACTGCCTTAGGCAGAGGCTTAGCCAGAACCTTGATGAAGGGGATTGAGTAACAGAGGCTCTAATGTGCAATTAGAGGAGATAATAAGGTCTGTTCTCCTTAAAGCAGAGGTAGAAAGCAAGGAGAAAGTGAAAATCTGCTTCTGAAGAGTTTCAATTAGTGCAATGAGAAATACAATTAGGTTAATAAGCCAGACCAGTAACATTTAGAGGTTTGCTTTTGTTCTTACAAATGGCTTCTGGATTAATGGTTTTATGTGTCAGTCTGTTGCATGGTTTGTTTTAAAGACATGGCGCTTACGCAGTGTTCAACGCAAAAGCAGCTCCTTGTAAACGTGACACTGCCCACCGCCAGCCAGGAACCTGCCCTGCATCTGGGTTTGTGTGTGCTGTGGGGACAGGGGAAAGTGCAGCAGAGCTGCCTCTCACTTGCCCTTTTCTCTTGCATTAAACATTTGAGAAACTTGTGTTCATAAACATAGATGTATAAAACCAATTTAAGAAAATGCAAAAGGAGAACAGCACACAGCCAGCATTATATCAAACGTCATAGAAACAGTGCTTGCTCATACAGTGACTGGCTCAGCAAACAGTTTCACTGCAAGTCCTGTGCTGATTGTAGTAACAAGGAGGGCTCCTGCAGTCCTGGTTCTCAGAAATCCCCTTACATCATACTGTGAGCTGCAGGCACAATTTCTAGTACAGTTACCCCAAGCATTTAACCGCAAAGGTGGTTTTATTTTTAAGATTAAAAACTTTCTAAATCCATTAAATGCCATTTTTCCACTGGAAATGGGTGAGGGTCACATATAATACAAAGCTCCCGGGTGGTACAAACCCAATCACTACCGCAATGGGAAGATGCTTCTTCTCAGAGCTATTTTTCACTCCGCAGTAGTGATATTACGACTGTGAGGTCTTAAGAGACACTTGTTTTTAATGATTAAATTCCAAAAATCTAATTGCAGGCCAGAGATGCTAGACAGGGCAAGGAACAAAGCCCGTGTTAAAGCTTGTTACATCATGATCGGCCTTTCAGTTGTTGCCTGTTTTGCAGTGATTGCTTCAGCAAAAAAGGTGAGTACATTGCTGGCTAGCTTCTGTGGGAAGTTAACGTGCTTCTGCTGCTTTGAAACAAAGCATTACATTGGTTGGTCCTGAGACCAGGCCCATTTCTCCAAATTGACAGTGACTCACAATGTTACTCTCGAGGGTTTTCCTTCTGCAGGCCGCAGCACGGCACGAGTCCCTGACAAGCTGGAACTTGGCAAAGAAGGAGAAGTGGAGGAAAGAGGCCGCACTGGCAGCGGAGTCAAAGCTGAAGTAACTTTGTGAGGTGGCCCACGTCCTCATCGGACCAGAGTTAACAGTCAAGACTGGTTAGTGAAATGTCACCACCAAATGGTGAAACTGTAGCATTGCACAAGCTGGAGCTAACAGCGGTGGTTCTGAGATCACAAAGAAACAGAGGTATTTACTAAAGATAGCATGTACACTTCTTGCATCTGATAAAAATCAGACCACACTGCACATGATTAAAGCCAATAATTGCAAAGATCAGGCAGGTGCCTAAGAATGAAAGGTAAATTGTGCCCACAATCTGCCTTAAAACCCTTCTTTCAGAATTATAGAATCACAAGGTTGGAAAGTACCTACAAGATCATGTAGTCCAACCATCCACCCATTGCCATTATTACCACAAGCTACTACACCATCTCGTAGCTCCTCATCCAGACACCTCTTGAACACTGCCAGGGACAGCAACTCCACCACCTCCCTGGGCAGGCCATTCCAGTCCCTGACCACTTGCTGAGAGGAGTTTTTCCTTATGTCCGACGTAACCCTCCTCTGGTAAGGAGGCTCAGGCTTGACATATTAAGTCTACTGAAAAGGTCAGAGTTCCTTACTGAAAAACCAGCTGCATTTTCCTCAATGAAAGGATAAGTACAGCTAAGACAAAAAAGGTACTGAATTGAAAATACCAAAGCCACAAAAATAAGGAGACATGAAATTAATTTTTGCAATTCTAAGCATGTAGCAAGCTAATCAGCGAGAATACTTCAAACTTTTACACACCAATAAGAGGTTTGGGAAAAGGAAGGTAATTACCAGTTCATTTCCCAAATTCTCCAGTACTTATAACCTTCGTAAGAACTCCCCAAACAAGCAGTCCATTCTGCACCTGACTATCATACAACTATATATTTTTAGATATATTTTGTAAGCATCTGACCAAACAAGAGGTGCTCTGTCTGGGGAGAGCTAATAGTTTCACAATGCACAAACCAGCCTTTCCGAAGTCATTTTCCTCAGTGTCATATTCCAAATGGTGTTTGCGTTTTCTAGCTTAAGCAGCCACACTAATGAAAACACTAAATACAGCACGCTTCTGCAAAATAGGTTTTTATTGGTTTCCGTATGGTATTTGGAGATTTAACATTCCATAATATTGCATACTACTCATATGTGTTTTGTTACAGTAAAGGGCCTTTGGCCTGGATGTAAAGATGCACTATTGCTATCTGAAGACAATACAATCTCGTGTGGTAACTGAAATTTCTCACTGCAGATTTCAGTGAACTTTTGAGGTCACAGTTGAACTTTTTATCAGTTGGTAAACCAATGACAAAAATCCTCAGTTGTACAATTTCATCCATTTAAACCAACTGAGAACTGGTCACAAAGGAAAGACAATAGTGCATCCTCTTTTTTTCTTAAAGACAGACCTGACAACAAAAACTTTCCAGTTGCAAACTCCTCCCTCCAACTGATTTCTAGGCCAACATTATTACTATTTTTTGATTGCTGCGAGCAACAGTTTTTAAAGCAAATCCTATAAAATTAAAAAGCTGTATGAACCAGTCCTCAGACAAAAGTGCAACCATGAAGAAATCAGATATGACTCAGTGTGTCAAGAATAGGGAACTGAAAAATAAATTTTAAGTTTTGCATAGTTGCATAGATTAGTGAGCTGGTACTCACATTTAAGCAAAACAAATGGCACCCTTTTACTTAATACCAACCTCCCCGCAAAAGTAGATTTTGAAACAGACTTCACAACTGATGGGGCACATCAGTGGATCATATGAACACCAAAATGCTTTTTTCATTTATGTTTTTCCCCTTGCTGGTTTCATCTGTTTAGGCAACACTGCCATGCTCACACCTCTACAACAGATGACTACAGCAGAGCTGACTGCAAGACATCATCTCTGCTTTCACACTGTTCATTAATGTGCTTATAACCAAACGTGCAATGAGTCCGATGACATAACAGGAAGGACCATCTTTTACACTTACAAAGATATATTTTTTAGAACAACATCAGGGTAAATCAGGTGTTGAGTTTAAATAATATTTCATTAGTCAAAGTCCATCACTTTTAGCTCCCTTTTAAACTATTACACCTAAACACATCAGACATGAAATACATTTACCTAAATGCATAAAGTGCAGTCACTAACTGTTCAGATAACATACCCAACAAAACTGAAGACATTCTTTCAAAACAAGTATAATGCTTTGTATGCCCCCTTGTTTCATTTTCAAGTCTTCTAATTCAGATTTTTATAGTTCAGATTTGGTTTAAGTTAGAGGCTTGTAAATGCAGTGTTTATAAGGTCATCCAAATAAAAAGCAGGCACAACTGGTTATGTAACACTATCAAAACAAGTTTCTTCAAAATAATGGAATACCCTGTTACCTGAATTCTTTATTTCTATGCTAGAAGAACATCAAAATTCAGCATTTCCTAGCAATCCTGGTAGATTTCTGTGATCACTACCCTGTACTTTGAGCAGATGGGGGAAGGAAGGTCAGCATACGCAAACTAAAAACTGTGAGAGTAAAAAGGGCACAAATACAATCATCTAACATTGTATGAAAATTTGGCAGCTGTACTCAGATGATCACGCTATTCAAAACCACTGTATGCTGTACAAATCTAGGCTTAAAGTGTCATTTGATAAAATCTCATTACTCAGAGTTCATAAAGTAACAGCACTCCTATATACATGCTTCTTACACCTCTAAATTCCAGTAAAAAGACTTCAAAAAGAGATTTTGTTCCTCCCAGTTACAATCTTAGTCAAAACTGACCATTAATCTTAGAAAAAATCCACTTCAAGTCCCACATTCAATTACAATGCATTATATATAGCTGCAATATCAAAGCGAAACACCTTAGAATCCTAACTTGCACATAAAAAAAATTCTAAGTATAAAATGGTACTGTAAATGATATCACCTTTAATCTGTATTTTTCAGTGCATTACAATATTGTGCACAGTGCCATGGGATAAGTAATTTCATGTTTAAATTGCAGCTTTTTATGAAGTGTGAAATGCTGTCATTTGTCAAGTCACTTAACCCAGGAATCTGAAGATAATACATTAATTACAGGTTAAAAAAAAAAAACATACTTCTGTTAATCTGAAGTGTTAGTTTCCCCAAATGAAACATACTACTGATATTCCAGAAACACTACATAAATGCAAGTCCAAGCACAGCACACGTTTTTCTGTACTCAAAACTGTTAAGATAAATATGAGAATTCTGTTCCTGTTAGCACTGGAACAGCAGACACCATGTTCCTTAGAGGTTAAATACCTAGAATACAGTAACTACTGGTTAGTTTTGGTGTCCACATACTTAATGCATATTTACAGTATAACAAATAATCAATTAGCTGGAAAGGAGTGATTCTCTATTCATTCCTCACTGCAGCATTTCCATTGTCTTACCAGAAGAGAACTGAGTTAGCAAACTGAGAACAATTCAAGCGATGGCATATTTGGTCAAAAACGTAACACCTTCTTTCTCAACCTTTAAGAATCTTCTGTTGCTAGAAAGAATAACACTGCAATGTTTCTCCAGCTGAAGTGGTGTTACTACATTTTGGCAGGAGACAGCTGTAAACCATCTGCTTCATATTTCCAACTGTACAAATGACCATCTCTCTCACCCACAATTGCAGCGTTCTTGTGGTAGCTACAGCAACCACTTCCACAGCGAGGTACTGTACTTGTGGCTGACTTTAAATGCCATTTAGCAGCTTTAATTACAGAGCAAGCATCAAACAACCAGGAAGCTCACTGCTCATTCCAATTTGAAAACCTCTGAAACAGATTCTTCCCACATAATTGTGTAAAAGCTTTTTCAGGTACTCAGTATTACATTGCGTAATTATCACTATATATATCTATTACGTCTTTAAATACATTTTATAAATAAATTCCAACAGTGTATGGTAAAGTAAGTAATGCATGAAGTTTCATAATTTAAATAAATATTTTTCACATTCCAATTCAGCTTCTAACAAGCTCATCTTTATTTCATGCCTTAGTTCTGAAGCAATGTTCAATGCTTCAATACAAGAGGTAGATTTGATAGACTGGGCAAGTCAAGCCTACTGCCAAAAATGCAACTGTCAGTAACTGTATTGCTGATATGCAGTTTGAGACAATGTGAAAGATTCAGAACCACCGCCTAAAATCCTATCAAGTCTTAGCTTAGCAGTTCCTGTTAAATCACATGTAATGCTTTACTTTAGACATGATTACTCACATTTGTTTTCTGTACACAAGAAAATGGAAAAAAAAAACCGAAAACAAATACAGAACAAAGAACAGCCGTATCTAACAATATATAAAAGTGCATGAGTTGCTTCTTCATCTATATCTGCAAAACATATTCAAACTTTCCTCTACCTTTGGCCATAAAGAAAAGACCTGTGGAAAACAAACAGACAAGAACTCTACAAGTGTATACATTTTATACTCCTCTTCACTTGATAGTTTACAACTGAAACCCCTCCATTGGAGCCTCCTGCTGCTGGAAAACAAACTGCTGCTGACTTTCATCCACCTGAGGTGCAACACTGGAATCCTCTTCTTCAACACCGAAGTAGTGCTCTATGAGTTCAAAAGCCTTTTGGTAGATCTCCTGGTTTTCATGTCTCTGAAGAAATTCGATTTTATCAAGTCCTAAGTTCAAAACAAAACATTTTTATAATCCAGTTTCTTCAGAAGAATTTAAAGGGAAACTTGTTCTAAGAATGATAACTTTGTGGTGGTACTTAGATGAACTGAGATGGTTTTGGGTTGCATTTCTTTTGTTTCATGTAACTGATTTTCACATACAATGGGGTGGTTGTGTGGCTTTTTCCCCCCTCCCTCTCTATTCTTTTTTTGCCTTTTCTTCCATGCCAAATGCTCCTAATGGATACATTACTGAATTTCTTAACCCATGTATTTCCAGTTTTCATTTTCCACAACATGTTCTGCTGTCTAAACTATTTTTTTGTACTAAAGAATGTAAATCAATCTACAGAGGAAGACTATTATATCTACAAGGAAACAATTTGTATTCACAGAAAGCAAATAAGTGTGCAATCAGGATAGCACAAAACTGCTTGCCATAGCAATTTCCAATACACTCATTTCTTTTTTTTCCACTCTTGCAGTCTTCCAAAATGCTCAATTCTATCATTGCATTTTTCAGCCTAGTATTGCTTTTTTTCAGATTTAGCCTGTTATTTGATGATGCTTTGTTTCCAAAGGCTTATTATGTGCAAACTGGGGGAAATAACCTGCTATCAGAGCACCTGGAGGTCAGTTAGGTTAGGACTCAGAACTCATTTTTAACTGTTTGAAACTGAAATGTCTTAATTCACATCAGATGAGGAGGGACTAATAAGAAATTCTTCTGGCGACAACAGAGGCTGAAGAAATAACTGTGATGCCATCAGCTATTTCCCCTACTGAACTTCCCCTACAGCTTGAACAGCCTACTCAACTAGCAAACTGAACATCTAGGTTCTCTATTTGTAAGAGAAATTTTGAACAGTCTGGGGATTTGGACCAGAATAAATTTCATTAAACTACCTAAATAATTTTACTCCATTTACATGTTGGGCTACAAGGAAGGTCCTGTGGGTTGTAGGTTTTAGAAACACACCTCCTTAACAAAGAATTAAGATTTACTGCCTACTTTGCAGAAAAGTTAGTACCATCTAGGCAGATGTAACAGTCATCCAGAACTGTTAATAGCAATCACTGAAACACAGACATCTGCCATTTTTATGCTGTCAAACTACAAAAAGCCTCCCTAAATCATGCCGAACTCATGATAACAAAATCTATGTTTAAATTGTAAGTTACAAGAATCTAGCCATGAAATTCTACAAATGTAACTTTAGTTTTGATAGTTTACACTGCTTTTAGAATGCAGTTTAATCCCACAAATCAGGAAAGAAGAAACAAAATACTTCTACAAGTAACTTAAACTTATTTTATCACCTGAAGCAGATTCTTGCAATTACTGATACTTACTATGTTATAAAGTGATTGACCTTAAGAATAAGCAAAACTAACTCTGATCTTTCATCCCTACACAGTAACAAAACTGTGCCGGACAGAATTATATAGTAAAGTGATATAACTCTATTTCAGGTTTAGGTGATAAGTTTATGCAAACCATGGTTCCAACAGATGAGAATACCTGTTTCTTAAACATTTCTGAGAACATTCATGAACACAGACAAGAACACCCAAAAGCTTTCTGCATTTAACCACTTTTCCCACCGTGCTGCATTACTTAATTTGTAATGACTTAATGTCTCCTTAGGCTTGAATTAAAAATTCTTATACTACACTCACCAAAATAGCTCACTGCAGTTTTTACATTTCTCTGGAACTGGTATGTAGCTTTATAGGAAGTAACTTCTTACCGTATGCTTCTTCTATAAGGGCACAATAAGGATTAATGCCCATTCCATTTTGCTTAGACTCTTGTTCTCCAAGACGCAGAATATTTTCAAGTCCATTCAAAGCCACCTGTACTATTTTTGAATCCATCACAGTCAGGAGGTCACAGAGAGGCTTGGTACAACCTAGTGCTACCAAATACCTTTAGGACAGCAGAGAAAACAGAAGAAGTTGGGGTGGAAAAGAAAAACCGGTAAACCAGCACATTTATTCTTATATGACATTGTCATATTGTTTTAAATTTATATAAGGTTTTAAATTATCCTGCAGCTGGACTGTAGTACCTTAAGGATCTCAGAAGGGCTAAAATTTCATGACGGTGACAGCATCTCTGTACTTCATGATAAGAAGCAACCTTTATGGCATTACATATGTGTTTAGTATTTGAAGATCTAGTTAAGATGTCACACTGTGCAAGCAATTAAATAAAAACAAACCCAAACCACCAACAATAAACACACAATAGCAACATACTTTCCTTACCACTGAAAACATGTAGGGGCAGTTTAGTAAGAAAATCAGAATGAGGTGGGGTTTTTTTGTTGTTAATTTAAAAAAAAAACAAACAAAAACAGAACACATGCTAATTGCAGCAAACCTCCTGAACATGCTGATGGAGTTTGCATGCTCACGCTTTCAAATGTTTAATACTTTACACTGTCATTTTAAAATTCATTTATCAACTATTGATTAAAATTGATTTGCATGTTTAAGGCATTCCAAGAAACCAGAGAGCATTTTATTCTAGTTATTCAACAGATCCAGTCTTTGTAGTATTTTAATAGTTGCTAAGTAGATTTTTAATCAACTCCCATTTTGAAAAAAGTTAAGATATTGGCATAAAGTAATACTGTTAGTGACTTTAGTACATGAAAAAAACACTAAAATTCCTAATGTCCTTCTCCAGAAGGATGCAATCATATTGCACAAGCTTTCTAAACAACTGTTCTAAAGTTTGCCATTTTCATAACACTCAAACTGTTCACTGACTGTAATAAGAGTTTGACAGGATAACATCAACTCTGCAAAATAGTGCTGTGAAAGGCTTAGGTCTAATACCCCAAAACCAAATCAATTCAGTTAATTTATTAGTTCTACTGCATATATTATACTCATTTTTCTGAGTTGCTATGTATTTCAGTCAGCACACAGACAGAACCTAAAAAAAAAATATGGTTATGTTTGGTTTTTTGTTGCTCTGTTCAATGTGAGGAAGAAAACGTCTCAAAAAGGTATTTAGGCAGAGAAAATAGCAATATACGTAGGCTTACCTAATCTGTTCAGGGGTTCCTCCTGACGTTGCATTAGTTATGGCCCATGCTGCCTCTTTTCTGGTACGAAATTCAGCTTTCTGAAGAATTTCAATCAATATTGGAAAAATATTTGCATCAATAACTGCCTAAGAGACAAGAAGAGGATAATGATAATTGAAGAAGGTTAACATACAAAGGACAAAAAGATTAATACCTCACTGCAGTGCTGAGCAATGCCTGTTCA
Source organism: Odontophorus gujanensis (assembly GCA_013399175.1). NCBI lineage: Eukaryota > Metazoa > Chordata > Aves > Galliformes > Odontophoridae > Odontophorus > Odontophorus gujanensis. The sequence continues at coordinate 75,884 of VXAB01003756.1, read as the reverse complement.
TTATCAAAGGAAACAACGTTTTCTTAGAAAACATTGCACTAACTAAAAATGCTAGAACAAAAATTCAGAACTATTCCAACACTGCAATTAGTCCATTTCTCTCTGATGATTAGGATACGTCTTACGGGATAGATCTACTGAAAAACTATGTGACATAAGCACAAAATCTACTCACGTGATCTCAGCAAAGCTTCACTTTGGACATTTTATTCAAAACTTATATAAAATTATGGATTGTTAGGACTATAACAAGTAATACAGTCAATGTAGCATCTTATTTCCCCCTTGTGAATGAAAATCAAGTTAACTAGTAAAATAAAAACAAACCCACCCAAATTACTACATATAGCTTGTACCTGAATTTGAGCTCTGTTTCCTGCAGTAATATTAGAAACAGTCCAGCATGCTTCTTTTCGAATAGATTCCTTAGGACTACTAAGCAAATGCAAGAGACAGGGTAACGCAGAGCAATTCAGAATCACCTAAAATAGTTGGAGAATTGAAGATTGATTTTTGCATGTATATGCATAGACAAATCACAGTAGAGGTAACTTCAAGAAGAGTATTTTGCAACAGTTGTATTACTCAAAGTATGATAACTAACATCCAGCAGTCACTCAATGCTGTAGTGTCTAAATAGAAAATCCAACTGTATACAATTTGAAAGAAACTACCCTCAGCTAAGTTCACATCAGAAGACTAGAGACACCAAGACTGCACAAGGCTGCCTAATGCCAAAGCATGTATTTTTACATGGCTGAGAAATGTAAACATAACTTGTTCATTTGTTTTTAAAGAAACAGATATTTTCTAATTCCTTAATTAAACTTGCTTCAATAGAGCTCACAATAAATTAGGCAATTATCTTATCTGATTTCACTATTTTCCTTTTGCAGTAATACTGCAGGCCCTTTAGGCACAGAATTTTCTTCAAAGCAGGACCTTGTTATCTTTCCAGCATTACTTCTAATTCAATTCTACTTTCCAAAATTAAAAAAAATAATTCTGTAACAAAATGCATCAGTCAGACTATCATATGTTTTGTCCATAAATTTGTATATCTATGCACTGCTTAGAACAATGAGAACTTCGCATTTGAAGGCTTTTAGTACATAATTATAATACAACTGAACCCCCCACTAAGGAAAATAAATAATTACATTATTAATGGAAAGCAGCTTTTGAAATACCATACAAGAATGAAGTGATGCACTACATACAGTTCAGCAATACAATATTCATTCTTAGAGGAACTTTGTGATTAAAATACCAGATGAACTTTTTGCCAAATGAGCAGTATGGATTTGCGGAGCTTCACTTTCATGTCATAGAATCACTGAATCTTTTCAGTTGGAAGAGACCCTTAAAGGCCATTAGTCCCTGCAGTGAGCAAGGACATCTACAGCTCAGTGAGGGTGCTCAGAGACCCATCCAGCCTGACCTTGAATGTCTCCAGAGACATGGGGCTTCCGCCACCTCTCTGAGCAACCTTGTTCCAGTGCCTCACATCCCTACTGAAAAAATTTTTATGTCCAATCTATACCTCCTACCTTTTAGTCTGCAAACATTTCCCCCTTGTCCTGTCTCAGCAAACTCTGCTAAAGAGTCTTCACCATTACTTCTCACAGCTCAGCTCTAGACACAGGAAGGCCACTGTCAGTTCTCCCTGGAGCGTTCTGTTCTCCAGGTTGAACAGCCCAAGCTCCCTCAGCCTGTACTCATAGGATAGGTGTTCCAACCCCTGGAGCATTTCTGTGGCCCTAACATATGTAGCCTATACTTACAGACAGCTGTATTAGTCACGCACTCTATTGTAACTTATTATGGTACTTTTCTTCCAGCCAATTCATTTTTCTTAAATCAACAAGTCTTACCTGTGTTTGGATATCATCGCCAGTAACAATATTTCCTACTGCTCGCAATGCAGGGGATACCACCTTGTAATCATTATGCCTGGAGACAAACAGTGCTTGGTGTTACCATACAGCACAGTATAATTTTGCATTTTCAGTTAACAGGGATTTGTTTTAGGCAGTACTTATATTTATAGAGAACACACCATTACTTCGCCCTATTTTCCTGCTATTTTTAATAAGTTGAACAAACACAACCAAATGCTGTTTCAAAGAAAGGACACCTCAGTGCAATAATGTAACTTCAAGCACATTCATCATGTGCAGCTGAAATATTATTGAATACTATATTGGAACCCACATCATCCAATAGCCACAGAATCAAAAGGGGTTTAATTAGTTGTGTACAAAAACTTAGTGCAAGGGAACACTTCTGTCTTTTAAATCAGTAATCTTAGAAGCAAGTACCTCAAGCCCACATCCCCATATTCAGCTACCTGGGGTGTGGGTGAAAGAAATCTCAGCTGTTCTAAAGCACCTGCAGAAGAAACAATCTTGCCCTCTCCTGACAACTGCACAAATGAGCTTTGCACAGGAACCTGTACTATGTTGTAAGTGTTAGGAACTATCATCTGACCTATGTTGCAGTCCTCATACAAACACACAGGGATTTAAGTCTCCTATTCTAGGAGAGTAACAAACCATAACATAAGCATTCTGCAACAGTTCAAAAAGCAGCACAAGCCTGCCTCCAGACTTCGTGAGTTCAAAAAAAAAAAACAAAACCAAAAAACCTGTATTTCAGCTACATCTCCTAGAAAGGTAAGGAAAACAGCACACATGAAAATTTATATTTTTAAGCTGAAAGACTGATCTACAATTAGAAATTCACCTTCAGTCATCACCTTTCTATTCTTCCATGTCAATGAAATCTTACTTTTTTGTTGTTATTTAATATCAAGGAGTATTTTAGAGAAAGCATGTTTTGCTGAAAAAAAAATCTCAGGAGCCAAACAAGATAGCAAATAGCTGAAAAGCTGTCAGACTAATATCATTCTCATTGTTTCATGAAGTAAGTTCAGACTTGAGGTGAAAATAAACACAACTCAGTTTGTATTCATTAACTATATTACAATACAGTTAATGGTGAAGAGATAACTTACATAAGCAACTCTACCAATCTTCGGCATACACCAGAATCAATAACAGCTTGGATTTTATCATTGGGTCCATCTGAAAGGTAAGAGAGGGCCCAGCAAGCATCTGCTAATACATCCGGATCACTGCTAAACAACAGTCTTGACAAAACATTTAAGCAAGGAGCAACCTAGGTTAAAGAAAAATGTTGCAAAATTAAGAGTTCTGTGTGTTTCATGTTTCAGAAAACATCCTGCAAAGGCAAAGAAGAACAAAACTATTTAATGCCAAAGCATGAGTTCATTAGTGAAACAGGACCTAGTTGAAATATTAAACTAGATAGCCAATTCAAATCAGTGAATTGGCTAAATTTCAAACTAACAGCCTACTTACTTGTAGATACTACATAAGGTATATAGTTGCTTAGTTTTAACAAGAACTATCTTCTAGAGATAATGAGATGATCAGGAATTACTGATGCTTTCCTGAATCACTCAAAAGAATAATTGTTTTTTTATACAGAAATAAAAGAGGTTATTTGTAATAATCAATTTACAGTCACTTTAAGACAATCTCAGAGTAAGAACCACATACACTGTACCAAATTAAACAACCTACAGCTAACTTCATTGCAACTATAAGCAGGCCCTCATACCCTTTTTAGGCTCCACACAATCAGATGGAGCAAAGTGAGCTACATTTATGTTACCACCAGTTGAAACCTGACAAGTTATAACAAAAACAGACTGAAAATTTCACATTCTTTGCAGAACTTAATCCTTTAACCTGGTGTTAGCTATACAATTCAGCCTCCTTTTCAGGTCCAGCTAGTACTATTGCTGAGAGCAAGAAGAGGAGCTATTATTACCAACTGCCTACAGAGTACCCTCTTCCACCAAAGTTAAGCAGCAAGGAACTTTTTTTTTCCTGCCAGAATGAAACACTACTGGAAGGTGTAATTTAGCTAGAGCAATCGTCAAGTGATTGATTAACTGACATCAGAAATTGCTTTTTTTAGTAATTCTCGGAGAGAGATTAACAAGTAGCAACTCCCTGCTCTGTGAGTGAAGTTTCAAGATATGCAAGTTGACACCAAATTACATTCAGTGATCAACATCAGCCAGAATACTCAACGTTCTATTCCACCTTCTACTGTCACTGCCATTATCAGAAATTTCATACTGAAAATAAAAAGCTAACAGTTCTAACTAGAGACTAGTTTCACTGTCTCTAAAAGCAGAGACAGTGAATGAGAGAGCACATAGGCAAATCACCTCTGTCATGGCAGTCTGAATTAACTGAATTTTTTGGAACACCAAGGAAAATTTTATTCATGCAGCATTTTTTTTAATTGTAACATTAAAAAAAAAAAAAAAGAGTAGGAAAGAAAAGCTTAAATCATAAATCACATCCTCCAAAACATACCTGCAGAAGAGAGACCAAAGGGCTTTGGTGCTAAAAGTACACCTTGCTTGTCATTGTTTCAGTGAACAACTACCCACACCTGATTGAATAACTTCTCAAACTTGTCAGTCATTCAATTATTTAATCTTATTGCTATCAGGTCAAAGTCTAAAACATAGTGCAGATACAACAGATAGACAGGACTGTGTGATCCCATTAAAAACATAAAACTGAGTCTATCTTCAGATTCAAAGACTGTGTGTTATAACACACTAACAATACAAGTCTCCTACAGCTTTCTAACTTCTTGAAATGAGTGCTTCATTGTACCTTACTGAAGTCTGGAGGTGGATTCTTTCCTCTACAGAGATTTGATAGAGCCCAGACTGCATTTCTAGTTGTGGTAAGGCGATTTGAATTTGTTAACAACCTATCAAAGAGATAATAATTAAAAATATATATATTGAAAAGGTTACATATTTTCTCATCTATTGTTATCACCAATGTCTTATCAGAAAACAAAAAAAACCTCTCAATCTTATTACTGGGCACTAGTTTTACATTATTTCTCTTTATAGCTTACATGACACAGTATTTTCTTAGAAGGGACTGTTACTTGCCACAAACATCACATTCCTAAAACAAACATATATGCATACAAAGTAAGCCACCTATCATATGAAAAAAATCCCTTGACTAATCCTTTCCAAAGGAATTAGAAAATGCAGTTGACCCTTGAGCTAACATTGATGCTTTAATTTGTAAGACACAATTAAGATTTTAATAAAGGCTGCATAAAATATTAGACCTTAGAGATTTTTTGTTAATGTTTTACTGTTTTTAACAGAATAAGACTGGGAAAAAACTGCATACCTGAAAAATCAGGTTCACATTCAGGTACATATCAAAATTTATCAAACCCTTTAGCCTTGAAATTCTCAAGGAAAGCAGTAACATCATGTTACTTCAGGCTATTTCATAAATGATTTAAATGTTTTATGTTAGAATAAAGTGAACACTGCTCGTGTTGAGTAGTTTTTTCCCCTGTGATTAAGCTACTTTATAGCCCACTGTAAAAATACAGTAAAAAGTGGAATTACATTCCCAGCAAAGAGAAGTCTGCTGGTGGAACACAGCTAGTGTAACGACTAGTCTGCCAGCACATCTCAACAACCAAATGCAAGACTGGAGCTTGGAGCTACTGGACAAAAAAAGCAGGGAAGCCAACCAGTTGGAATCACACAAATGTATGACTTCCATCATCTTTCCCACCCTATGCCAGTTAACAGTTTCTAATACTTACTCCAAGAGGGGTGGTAATATTCCGCAGTTTAAAACGAAGTCTCTGCATTCTGCGTTATCACCAGCAATGTTACCAAGAGCCCATACTGCCTTAAAAATGAAAGCATCCAAGTGAATTTACACATGCCTGCAAATCAGACATTCTACATATCTATACAGATAATTTACCCATTTTATAGGAAATGCTATAGAATCAAAAAAGTCAGAGCATAATTCTGAATACAACATTTTAGAAGGCTACTGATTTATATTTTGCATTTTCTGTGAACTTGCATAAAGTCAATTACCTACATTTAAAGTCATACTTCCAAGGAAATAGTTTCCCATCAAGAAAACACATTAGCTTATATACTCCTCATTAACAAAAACCCACATACAAGCTCTTTGCAACAGCTGCATTTTCTCACCATGCATTAATCGATGCAGTAACACTGGATAAAAGATGCGAGCAATGTCCAAAGAATAAAAACATCACTAACTTCTTCAAATTTTCAAACGCACTACACATACTAAGTAAAAGGCTGTAAGCTACAGCGGGACCTAAAGATGAAAATAAAAGAAAAACTAACAAAAAAACATATTCAAGAAGACACTGATGTAGACTACAGTGAACAGAAAGACCTAAGATATAAAGCTACACTGTAATTTAGAAAAAAATTCACTTTTTCCACTACATTGTTATACCGTTTTAGATTGTCCACCTGTACATAGTACAAAAGAAATGAGGTGTTTTCCTCAAATTATTTAGTAACATAAAAAAAACCAAAACAGGTTCATGAGGACTTTGAAAGAAATGGGACGGGGATGGGGGGAGGGGATCATAAGGGAAATAAATAATAAAAGCCAAATTTCTGTTCTCCTGGACACAAATCAATGGTATAATAGCTCAGTGGGACTTAACACCTCTTTAACTGCATGAAAAAAAATGGAGGGAAGATATTCCTAAATGAATTTTATAATTATAAATCACTGCAAGAAAACAGTTACCTGCTCCTGTACATCTTCATGTTCTGAACTAAGCAATTTAATAAAAATTGGTACAGCTCCAGTTTCAATTACAACTTTGGTGTGTAGAAAAGTTCCAGATGCTATGTTCGTTAGAGCCCAAGCTGCTTCAAACTGTTGAGGAGCAGGAAAAAAAAAAAATCATGTTAAACACTCAGCGGTTAAAAAATAAAAATTGTTGAAAGCAGTTTGACACCAGAGTTCCAGTGGTTCATTTTCCAACTTTCTTTTCCTTTCCACTGAAATGCAACTGTACTTCAGTACAGAAGTACTTAAAACTTTCACACAGTAAGATTATCTCTACTATCTGGTAGAAATCCTTTTATGCTATGCTTACATCTTAACACAAAAGTGCACAAGGTCCATTGGCTACCCAAGGTAGACAGTTACTGAACAATGAGTAACTGGTATTTATTTTTCCAAGATTTCTTTCCAAGAGTTCCACCTTTTAAGTTTTCAGGTATTTTTATTTCTTTTGTAAGATTTCAACTGTAGAAGACTACACTATTCCCAAGGAAAAAAAACAGAACAAAAAAAAAAACAACAAAACACTCAGATTCTGCTCACATATCTACACTGATACCTTCAAGACAGCACTCAGGAAATTGCCTTGAAGAAAGTCTGCTTTCCACATCCAAATATACAACCAGTTGAATACATCATCCTAAAGTCTACTGTGAAATTCACAGGAGCTGAGTTACAATTCCAGTGGCAATTGTTAGAACTCCGGATAAAGCTTACAGCTTTGATAGATATAATTAGATTTCCTTATTAAAAAATAAAATTAAAAAATCCACACTTTGCAAAGCTGTCCTCAAGATTTCTAATCCCATTCCAAACCCTAAACAAGTACCAGTCAAACTCACTTGTAGTGTGTAATTCTCGCTCCTCTCTAGAAATTTCACAAATCTCTGTACTACTCCTGGCTTCTGGATGACTTCATCTATGGGTGGGTTAGGCTCTGGGGGATAAAAAAAAACAAAAAACACTACAACAACTCATTTGCTCAAGACTAACAAAAAACACCATTGAAATTACTATTTCAGTATGACAGAAAACATGAATGATTCCCAGAAAACTTAAATTTTTAGCATTCAGACGTTTTTCCTTTAGAAGATTGCTGGATAATCTCATAATGTTGTTGCACAGAATAGAGTGATCGCTAAATTACAACACATACAATTAGCTAACAGCATGTTAGCACAACTCTCTTCCCCCAGTCAGTAGAAAAAACTACTGTTACCTACGATTTTAAATAATGAAGCATATTCTTGTCTGGTACACAAATACACTCTGTATTTTCAAAGACGGTATTACTATCCCAACAAGAACACTAACAACAACAAAAAAATAATTACACCAATTCTTTGGCAAGTCATATCATTTTTATCCCCTTAAACACAGAATCAGAAAATCAATTACTGCAACAAGTACCTTAAGTAATCTTAGTGTGCTGTTGTTAATTACTGCACCCTAGATGCTTCATTTAACATATCCTTTTTTTTTTGTTATTTTGTCCAGAAGACTTACCAACATAATAAAGATTTAGTTATTAGGTTAGAACATATTTGGTACTGTTTTTGTTGCACACAAATCAAGAAGCTTCAGCAAGCTCTACTTTAAAGTAAAGCAAAATAAAAATGACACTATTTGACTGAAATTTGCAATAGTAACTTAGAAGGAAAAAAAAAGCAATGGTGGCACACCTTTAGATAGCAATTTTCTGAACTTCTGAGTTGCTGTGAGTTGCTGATCAGGATCATCCGAGAAAATCATCTGCACCATATCCACTGTAATAACTTCTTCCTAAAAACGAAAGGGGGGACTTTGTAGGACTAGTATAAACACATAAAAACGTGATATTATAAACATTCTAGAGTGATTACCTCTGGAATAGGTACAGTAGAGCTGACATCAGGATCCTGAATTGGACTTTCCACCATAGATTCTTCATTTCCCGGGAGAGAAACATTTCGGCGTTTAAACAGCTAAACAAAGAAGAAACGCGGGGGAAATTTACCACAGAATGGGTATTGATGACTTACTTGAAGACAGTGGCTTTCACCAGCACTCGAAGTGTTTCAAGCACTCACCTTCCTGTTTATCCAAGTAAATGGAATTCTATGTTAAAGTTTGAAGAACATATTGGAGAAAAACACTACTATGTATCAGCAACTTGATAAAGTGTTGCAATACTTCAGGTAAAAACTAAAAAACTTCAGCTTTTGAGCAAAGAAAAGATGCATATATTTTTTCAGATTAAAGAAGACGACAATACAGGTCTTCTTATTTTCATTGATTCATACTTCATACTTTAGCATTTATTTTTAAGAGGGAAACAGTACTCTTCCTTAATTTTGAGGCAAAAAACATCAACATAAAGCCAAAGTCTGTGCTTCAGCACACTGCATTCCACACTTCAAAGGAAAGTTCAAAATCACTCCACTTTCTTTGCATGCCAATTGAACAGTACCTACATTTAGTATAAAGACATAGGAAAATTAAAAGAGACACTCTTCCAAAATAGTTGGGAGACAAAATGATGTAGATTCAAGGTGAGCTTTCAAATTATGTAACCTTAAATGCCCCTTTTATCCAGAAAACATTTTGGCATTGGCTTCAAGAACCAACTATGTGTAAAATACATACCTGCGCTTTACTATTTAATAGGCTATGCTTAATGAGCATCTCCTCATTTTCCAGCATGCAAACATAACGATCATGTGAGCCCATTTCCTTCTAGAGATCAAACCTGAAGTTATTATCTTCAATTCACTACATTAAAAACTGTACTCATTAACAATTCTTAGAATATCATGTTGCTAACGTGAAAAACAAATGTTGGAGCCTCAGACCATTGAGTGTCCCAGATTTTATTTTAAGCATAATAATGAAAACTCCTGCTAAGTCCTGAAGAATATTTAGTTCTCAAAATTGTCTATAGACATCTGTTTCTATGGTCACATGTCCCCAAATCTAAATAAGCAACTCCATGCTTACATGTAGGTATATTTCAGTTGGGAACCTAAAATAAATCATTCTCTCCTTCGCTTGTTCAAATTCTGGATTGGGTACAAAGTTGGACCCTATCAATTGCACAGTCCTGAACACAAAGCTTTAATTCAATTTAAACCCACAAAAGGAAGAAGAATCAATATTCCTCTTCTAGAAAATCAGCCATTCTCCCTACCACTCAGTAATGACTTACAGGATGTTGGTTGACAGCTGCAAACCATTTCTGTCTAGGAAGACACTCTATCTACAATTTATGATTTCTCTTGGAGCAAAAGCAGTCTTATTTCCCTGCACAAACATATTCCTACCAGTACAAAAGGTGCTGAAAACACCAGTCTAACAATTATGATCACGGTATTCTCAACTACTACAACATTCATCATGGGAAACAATGTTTTTCTGTTTATTTTAATAAATTATTTACTTATGGAGCAATTACTACAAAAAACACAACTTTCAGCAGGAACTGCAATTCAGATGAACTCAATCACAGGAAAATGCTCCGGCAGCATACTATTTCTTACTCCTACCTCTCTGGCCCAACTAATATAAATTCTTTTTCCATGCAGTAGCACCACTCTCCCAGAAGGTTAAGCACTCCCTCCTCAGAGGGGACTGTAGATTAGTGCCTAGGGCACTATAGGTGGTGGGAGACAAAAGTCAGCCACTTCAGAGCAAGCAGAACAAACTATATTCTTCATTTTCCAGGCAATGAACTACTGAATATTCTGGGGAAAGGAATTACCACCAACTATGAAGTTATACAATGCTCTATGTACTCTATAGCTAAAAATAAAAAAAAATAAAAATTAAAAAAAATCAAAGAATTTAACTATCATATTACTAGAATATCTGTAAACTCATGTTTACAGACCACTATCTGCTGGTCACTTCACTAGGCTATGGTACAAAAACGCCTGGGCAACCTGAAGTTTCAAAGATGAAAACTACTCCTCTCACTTCTAACAGTACATCCTTGGCCCAAACTCTAGATGAGAATGCAAGTTATCCTATTCTTACCAGAAATCACATTAGCCTATCAGCTCAGTCTTCACCCACTAGACTAAGGATTAGATTTAAGACGAGTCTACACTTCAAATGCCATAGTGACATATAGGCCTTCTGTTCACCTTTTTGATTTATAATCCTACTGAGAGGTGACGGGTGTTCCACAAGACTGCAAAGAAAACAGACTTAATTTGGTGCTCTGGCTTTTACTTCACAGGAAGAATCTGCTCAAGTGCTTTCACATATCTGAATTTAACTTCATGAGCACTAAGCAGTTAACAGCACATCAAGATGCTTACTTGTTCTTCCCTTTTCTGTTTCCGAAGCTGGATTCCTTCCTCTTCTCTTCGTCTGCGCATTTCTTGAGGATTAAGTGCATTATTTTTGTAGCTTTTCATTCTGAAGTTATCTTTCCCCGGGCTTGACATGCTGTCTATTAAAGAAAAAAAAAAATTACTCCAAAAGGCCATCTCTCATACTAGAAGAGTACCTAAAGTAACAGCTATATACTTCTGTAGCTGTTCGCAATAACCAGTTCATAAACACAGGCCTCCAACAGAGCAAATCACAGAAAAATCTTTGCCTACACAGGCATTTCTGAATTGCAGACTGACGAGACAATAAAAGCAGAACAACTAAGTTGCTAAATTGTGACCTAAATTTGAAAGAATAATTATCTGTCAACGACAGCAAGTACAGGAATTTGGTTCCTTGTCTAAGAAACAAATCCTTGAAGAAAATCTGCTGTAATTACTGTTTCATGTAATGCCTCATTGCACGATTTCTTCATTATTTTTTAATACCTACCACAAAAAACACAAAACAGGTCCTAGAGGTTAAATTTCCTTTTAATCTGTACACAGAAAAACTCCACAGTAAAAAATAAATAAATAAAATAAGGGCTGATAGCATCCAGACAAGTATACCTTCCCAAATGTAAATTACAAAATAAATAAATTAAGGATGAGTCAATTATTAATGGTTCTTTTGATGTACAAGGATTAGAACTTGTGTGTCATTTCAGGTATATCAGCTGTGGAAAGATAAAAGCAATCCAACATGATTCTGCTACTGAAAAGATCAAACTGAGTGGAAAAGGTTGTGAGCAGCCCAGCGCTAACATTCAAAGCTACAGCTGTAGCCTTCATTTGAGAAACAATTGTCAAAGCTGCGATTCAAGACTGCAAGCGAACTCAGTTTTCTGGAATCCTTTCACAGCAAGGAAACGCACATAAGCTTATCCGAACCGTGGTCACAGTTCCTTGCCAACCACCACGCTGAGATTTGTTAATTTCGTTTGATATCAGCAGTATCAAGGCCTGCTGAGTAACAAACACGGGCTGCAAGAGGCAAGCAGCCCACACCGTTAGGCTGGCACCCAGCGTGACAGCCTGAGGGCTCAGCACCCTGTTTCACTCAAACAGCTGTTTCATGAGAACCTTTATAAGCTACTGCCACTTCTGGATGCGGAGCTGAGTAAGATGCCACTGTCTTCTAACTTATTGAACTCCTGAAGTGCAATTTAACAAGAGCATTCTGTCCAGCAACTTCACCCCCCCCGTCCCGCGCGGGTACAGGAAGAAGGGTAGAGTTAAGCAGCCCTTTATGCGCACAGGCATCACGACTGCATGCAGACCGCACTCCTCCCGCGTCCAGCTACGCCTGCTGCATCACCTCCCCCAAGCGGATCCGATCCTGCACGCCGACCGCCCGCCTGGAGCACGTCTGGCCCCGGTTAACGACGCTTTTCGCCTGCGCTCCTCTCGGCGGCGGGAAAAAAACGGCCCCTGACTGCGAGGCTCCGTCCCGGCGCTGCGGGACGGTCCCAGCTCCGTACCGCCACCGGGACAGGCAGGAGCCGGGCCACGCGGCATCCGAGCGCGACACCCCCGCCCCACCGCTCCTTACCCATCGCAGCGGGGACGCGCCGCGCCCGCCACCCCCGAGGCGAGACAAACCGCGCGCGGCTCCGCTCCCAGCGCAAGATGGCGGCCGCCGCCCCGCCGCGCGCCGCACTGCCCGCGGGCGGGCTCCGGCGCTCCCAGCAGGCCCCGCGCGGCGACGAAGGGCGGGCGTAGGCCCCGCCGACACGGGAAGGGGACGGAGCTTCCGAGCGGGCCGTCGGGCCGCCATGTCGGCGTACGGTATCTGCGGACAGGTGCCGCCCTCGGAAGCGGGCCACCCGGAGCCCGAGCCGCCGCCCTGCGCGCTCCGTCCCGAGCTCGAGTGCCCCTTCTGCGGGGAGGCGGCGGGGCGGCAGCTGGAAGCGCACGTCAGGGCGCGGCACGGGCGGCTGCTGGGCGCAGGTGGGTGGGTCCCCTGCGGAGTGGCAGCGGCAGTTAGACTAGGTAGCTTTTAAAGGCACCTTCCAACTCAGATGGGTTGCATTCTTGGGCTAGGTGACTCAAGGGGAAATCAGTGAAGGTGAAGTTGGGTTTGTCTTTGTAGTGGACAGTGACTGGACTGCAGGCTGCAAGTGAAATATGGAACACCCACTGAAATGTAAGAAAACTGTTACAGTGAGACTCACCAAACACTGGAATGAGAAGGTTGGTGGAATTTCCATCCTCAGAAAAGCGACTGGAGAAGGCCCTGAGTAATGAACCTGAGCCTCTTTGGCTTGGGGGTCTGGCGATCTCCAGAAGATCTTCTGAACCTTAATTGTTGTATGCTACTCTTAATATTAACAACAAAAGTACAGAAGAAAAGCTAAGGAAACACGGGAAGATTAATCAAGAATGACAGCGTTGACATTTCTTTCTGTCTGCTGACTGCTTGCCATGGTTTTATGATTTTTTGCACTGGTATTCCACATCTTAACATCATGTAGTGCATTGAGAATTAAAGAGTTAATGCTCCAGCTCTGTGGATCATCAATAGCTCCAGGTACATCTGTCTCAGAAGAGAAGAACTAGTACCCCAGAAGCCTTTGCATTGCTTTGCATTTTTCCATTTCCTGCTCAGAGGGAAAGATAAAAGCTGTTTGTGTGTCACGAGACACAGGCTCTTCCCTTTTGGATCAACTCAGCAGCAGGTGCTCGCTGCTGTCTTGCCTTCAGCATTTAGCATAAGGCCTTCAGTTCTTGGACACTCTCTCTCTCGTTTTATTTGATTTATTAGCTTCAATTCCAATTGAAGGAGGGAGTTGCTAATTCCACAGAACTTGTGATTTTTAAACAATCTCCCGGTCTCTCCTTTGAATCCCTTATGCATCTTTTGAATGCTCATCCAATAATCATAATGGTGTCCCTGAATGTACTCCTCATCAGTATCTGTATTTCTGTATACTTTGTGAAAGCCTTTCCCAAAGCCGGAGAATACTGACCGACTGGGAGTTCAGAGGGAGAGACTTTAGAGAAATGGGCATCGCCGGTGTCATGGGACTTTTCTCCTGAGCACCTGCAAGATCCAGAGAACCTAAGCAGACATTTGAAACAGGGATGTTGTGGCTCAGACAGATCTGAGGAGGCCCGGATTACTTGGGGTCTAGCTTATGCTTACCAGGCCTTATTCAATACTATCCCAGAGAGGCATGGAGTCTCTGAAATAGAGCAAGAGAGTCTCCAGATCCAGAAACAGGATCTCCAGAACAAGCGAGACACCCTCCAATCCAACTTGGATGCTCTCCAGTCTGAGTGAGACATCCTCCAATCTGAGAGAGACGCCCTGCAGTCTCAGCAAGACAGACTCTGAGCTGAGGGAGAATCTTCAGATTCAGAAAGAGTCTTCTAACTGAGAAACACAATCTCCAGACTGAGCGAGAGAGTCTCCAGTCCAAAAGGGAGAGTTTCCAGGAGAGAGTCTGACACTGCTGTGCTTTAAGTTTTTGTAAGCAAGTGTTCCGTCAGCAGGACAGATGTTTTCATTAAAGGTTTGACACTTGATTGTCATTTTGTAGGCCTTCCTTAATAAAAACGTTATAGCAAGTTGTGGTAAATTAAATAGGGAAAAAATTGCTGAATGTGGAGTGGGAAAATATATTTTCAAACTTGTCAGGGATTTGAATATGAATTCATGAATGGTTTAGGAAGCAATAGCTGTCAACATACGCTGCCTTCTGCTGGGGAATTTCAATATCAACAGAATTATATTTATCTTAGACTGTTGGGGGATGATTCTTACAAAGATAAGCAGCAGAAAAGAGCGAAACAGGAATTGCATTAAGCAAAAAACTGTATTTCTTTTTCAGACACAGAGAATGTTGAACAGCTGTATGAATGTCCAATATGTGGTCTTACCTGTACAGACATTCAGATTCTCGAAGAACATGTGGATTTACACTTAGAGGAGCACAGCTTTCCAGAAGGTACTTGAAAGGATACAAGCTTGATAGTCTTTGAAAATGCTTCCATGTTACAGCACGGAATCTCATACAGAATTTAAACTAAATATTTTTTCTATTTAAGAAGAGAACTGAATACACCCTTAATGAAGTTAGAAGTAAGTCCTGTCGCTTGCCGCAGTGCTCAGCTTAATTATGTGTGCTATGAGAATTGTCTTTCTATGCATGCTTGTTATATAAATGTTAGGTAAAACTAATACCTAGAATTAAAAATATGTAAAAGACAGCTGTATTACATATTCCTCTAGTTCTATAGAAGAGTTACATTCACAATGCAGTAGCATACTGCCATCGGAAGAGTTTGAAATAGTCTTTTGAAAACTTTTTTTTTTTCCTCAGTTCTCTTCTTTAAATGCTCATGGACGTAATGATAGTGTAAAGTGATCAAAATAAGTTTGCTTCATTTACATGACTAATAAAATACTGGAGGTTCTCTATCCAGCTCTCTGATCTCAAGATTCTTTTCGTCACTCTGAAATTGCTAGCTGGGATCTGAGTAACTCATTGGTATGTGTTGTTCAAAAAATAAGGATTTCCTGCTAATAATTAAGTAAAGCGTAGTAATCATAGTGTGTTTGCTCAGTGGTAGAGCTGTACTTGCATTATTAGTGAAGCAGTTGTATCTGTGAGTGCATATATGTTGTCCAAGTCAGGAGTTTGAGTCTTAGTAGACGGAGTGCTGTTAGTGCTGTTTAGTACTCCTTGCTAATGCCTCAACATAATGTGGGATCTCTGTTGAAAAGCGACGCCTAGCAGTGTTAATTGGAAAAGAATCTTCAGGTATACAATCAGTCAAAGCATTGTTAACCTCCTGGTAAAGTTCTCTGGTTTTGGAATGTTATTCCTGAATAGACAGAAGCAGTGGAGACCTAGAACTGGCTCAACGGCTTCAAACTGAGGAAGATAAACAGCAGAGACTTGAAGAAGAGAAGCGAGAGAAGGAAGAGTTTAGAAAGCTGCAGGTACAGTAATGTTTGTAAATGGTAAAATTTTGAAGAGTTGTGCCATTGGAAGCTGATGATGTTGAAACTGTTTCCTGCATTATATGAAAATTGAGAGCAGTCATACTAGGTCGGACCTATGCAGTCAGGTAGGCTGTAGTGAAGAGTTGGTGGCATGAGCGGCTCATGCTGTAAATAACAAAGGTTTTGTGTCTTACTGTTCACTACTTTTTCAATGTTGCTGTTGTGCATGCTGCTTCTTCAATCATTGAAAAAGAATTCTAAAAATGTCATTTAAATTATACACACTGTATCCCTAACAGAGACAGTACGGTTTGGATAGTTCTGGAGGCTACAAGCAGCAATTCCTAAATAACATGGAAAGAGAAGTTAATAGAGGAAGGATGCAGCCCTTTGAATATCACAAGAGAAAAGCTGACATGATGGAATCTTTGGCTTTTGGTATAGATGATGGGAAAACAAAAACCTCAGGTAAAGGAACATTTCAGGAATAAAGTGTGTAGCTTTTAGGCATAGCTTGTGGTGAACAAAGGTGTTTTTAACAAAACATTTCGACACTTAAGATTGGTATTCAGATGTAAATAATATTAATCTGTAACATGTCTGTAATGTCCTTCTATTTTATTTTTCTTCTTTTGAAGTGGGTGGTCCAGGGGAGGGTGAAACTTTAAAATCACACTGAGTGGTTAAAATCCAAAATCCAATTTGTATCATAAGATGGAAATCTCCTGTTGCATTATGGGTTGTCTTTGAGAGATTCACAGAATCACAGAACTGTGGGGGTTGGAAAGGACCTCTAGAGATCATCGAGTCCAGCCTCCTGCCACAGCAGCTCCCTAGCCCAGGTTGCACAGGTAGGCGTCCAGGCGGGTCTTGAACGTCTCCAGAGAAGGAGACTCCACCACCTCTCTGTGCAGCCTGTGCCAGTGCTCCGTCACTGCACTGTGAAGAAGTTCCCATGCACATTTGTGTGGAACTTCCTATGCTTCAGTTTGTGGCCATTTCCCCTCGTCCTATCACCACACACTGCAGAGAAGAGTCCAGCCTCGTCCCTTTGCCCCCCACACTTTAGATATTTATAGATGTGGATTAGATCCCCTGAGTCTTTTCTCAAGGCTGAACAGACCCACGTGTCTCAGCCTTTCCTCATAAGGGAGGTGTTCCACGCCCTTTTATCATCTTGATATGGTTGTTAGTACCTAGTGCTATAGTATAGCTATTAAAACTTATAGTAGCTTTATTTATTGTGCTACAGTTAATTGTAATCTATTTCCAGCACATTGTAATTCACTCTACAGGTAAATTTTGTATCTGTTCTTCTAGGAATCACTGAGGTATTGTGCAAGTACTACCAGCATGAAAACAAAGATGTGAGGCGTGTATGGCTTTCAGCAGGAGTAGATCACTTCCACTCATCTTTGGGTGACAAAGGCTGGGGTTGTGGTTACAGGAATTTCCAAATGCTCCTTTCCTCACTGTTGCGAAACAGCTTGTATAATGACTGCTTGAGAGGTAGTAATCAAAGTACTTCCTATTTGTTTTACATACCTCAGATGATGAACTGTTGATTGATGTTTTATCTTTTTGTTATACAGCAAGGCTTATCAATGTCAGTTATAGCTACTAAATGTTTGTTGTAACTCTAGATTATATTTTGAAAAGAATCAGAAGAGTGGTGAATATTGGTAAGGCATGATGTGGTTGAAGCTTTACTTTTGGGGTTTTTTGGGGGGGTGTATTTTTGTAACATCAGTTACCTCTTATAAAAGAAGCTGGATGTTCTTATTAGATCATTTCGATAACTGTAGCCACAATTCAAAAGCTTCTGTGTTTCAGATACTGCACTAATTCCTAGCATACCGAAGATTCAGTCCATGATCGAAGATGCTTGGAAGGAAGGCTTTGATCCTCACGGGGCATCTCACTTCAACAACCGATTACGTGGTTCCAAGGCGTGGATAGGAGCGTGTGAAATTTATTCGCTGTTAACCAGTCTCAGGATAAAGTATTACTTTTTTCATTTATTATTGTTAAGTGATTATTAAGCATATACCTTTTAAGGGTCAAAATTGTCAACTGTGAAGGCAAACCTTCCATCACAGTGGCTTTAAATTCAACCAGCCTGTAAGTGATTATGATGCAGTCAGTGTATCATAAGGCTGTGTAACTACTTAGGCAAATAAGCAAATAGATCACTGAGACTTGGTGAGGTATTGTGCCATATGTGCATAAAATCAAGTACTGATTTAAAGACTTATTTTCTTGAGAAGAATCTGAATTTCAGCGAGTCACTTAAATATTCTGAAAGCTGTTAATTTTGCCTTCTGGTGTATTTCTACAAAAATCTAATATTTTGATTTTTGCAAACTTTCTAATCTCTAGTTAGGCTGAACAGAGTGGAGGATTTATTTGCCACAGAGTAAATATTGTGGTTTTGAACAGTACCTTCTGCATTCCTTTGTAGTTAACCTGTCTTCTATGCCTGTATTTAAAAAACAAACAAAAAAAAAGCGAGGCAACAAAAATAGTGTGAATGACCACCTAGTGCCTGGATGTGCTGTTTATGAAGTGCTCTTCCTGCAGGAGGGAGGGACTGAGAGGTGAAAAAGTTGTTTAAAAAAATAAATAAAAGAAGCACTTCAGATTTAATTGCTTGTTTTCATTTTAAATGTTCTGTAGGTGCCAAATTATTGACTTTCACAAACCGACTGGTCCCATGGGTACACATCCTCGCTTATTTGAGTGGATTTTACGTTACTATTCCACAGATAGTGAAGGTGCTGCAAAGGTAGTGTGCACTTCCAGGCCACCTATCTACTTGCAACATCAAGGTCAGGATCACAATGTACTGATTTGTTGCTGCTCACTATCTCTCTATCTTTCTCTGTGTGTGCTATGATTCAGAGCAGTCTCATGTTCTTCATTTAATTGAAGACCTATTTATTGTTAAACTTTTGTTTAAAAATATAACATAAAAACTTTTGTATTTTTATTGGATAGAAAAGTGTGAACGGAACAACAGCTTTTTAATTAAAATCACTATGTTAAATTTCAACTAATATTTTCCTTGATTTAACAATAAGTAGTATGCTGCAAGCAAGCAAGTGGGATTTTGTTTTTCTAAAATACTGAAAATCTGTTTGAAATTAGGTCATAGCCGTACTATTGTAGGCATAGAAGAGAAGAAGAATAAAACCTTATGTTTGCTGCTGTTTGATCCTGGATGTCCTTCTCAAGAAATGCAGAAACTGCTCAAATTAAGCAGTGATGGCACTAGTCTCAGACTACTTCGGAAGTTTATGGGTAACTTAAAAGACAAGCAATACCAGATAGTCGCTGTAGATGGCGTCCTCACGTTGGAAGAGAAAACTGTAAGTATTTTAGGAAATAGTTTCTGTGTAAGAAAAATTTATAAGAGTGTGTGTTAAAATTCAGAACACAGTAGCTAAAGAAGTGTGTTTTATGAGGGAGGGGAACATTGATTTTTCCTTCTTTTCAAAGATTTTATTTATATTTTAAAATATTAATTCTTTTAGATTATCTCGAGAGGTCACATTTGGGATGAAATAGAACCCCTCATTAAATGCGTTTTCCAAATCAGTGACTGAAAGCAATGTTTCCATTTGTTAAACTATTCACTCTCCTTCTCACTCTCCTACCCCCACTTTTTAGGCTCGCTGTCTGGCTTCTCGGGTCTTAACATCAGAGAAGATTCCCTAAAGGACGTCTTCACTATCTCTCTCTGAAATCTGCTGAATGCTGAACCTTAAACTACTGGACTGTGACTCTAACTTAACATTTTCTAGACTTGAGTTATGACTAGAGCTATGTCTAGGAGCTTGGAGAAGCACAACTTTGGACATAAACCTGTAATTTTAATCTTCAGTCTAAACACGTCCTTCCTGGTGAAGTGTAACTCTTCAGTATTAGCTTCTTAGGTTAGCAGGAAACTGGGTATTTTCTTAGTTGCTTTAATTACAAAGTAACACCCACTGTCCTGTAGCAAGCTATGCACTATAGCTAGTTGTTAATAAGCAGTGGGCAACGATACTGTGAAACTACTATTTTTTTGGAGTGCCTGGTCTCTGTAAAGACATTTGTACTTGCTCTATGTCTAATGTTCCATCTCTTGTAAAATTTGATCAACAAGTATTTTTTGTATCTTAGCAACTTCTCCAGCAACTATCTGTAAAGTGCAGAAGCAGTTCATTCTTTTCACCTGGCATGATCTGTTCCAGCAAGGATTCATTCATTTACTACTGCATTTCTTTTTAATTGTCTGCTTTCTCTTAGTGCACCTCCTGCTAACACAGATGTGTATATGAGGTGGGGCATGAGGAGGCAGTGATGTACAAAGTGAGGGTTGTTTGCTCCAGGGGTGTGTACAAGACAAGCCATTATGGTGTGGAAAGAAAATCTTTCATATTGTGAATAAATAAATCTTGTATTTTTAATTAATATGTTGCTCTGACAGTGTTTGTAAAAATCATGCTTCCAGGGCATCTTCTGTCCTGTCAGATTTGGTTTTGCTCTGTACCTACGTGCAGTTTTAGCAATGTACGAAGCCAAAAGGATGCTGTGAGTCCAGCCTACGTGGCCCTTTGGAAACTCCTTGCGAGTCTCTAACATCAGGCATGGAGTTACATGCTTGTTAAGAAAGGAAAAAAAGAGTTTTCTTTCTCAGTGTTGTTTACTAGTGTTGTGGTTTATCTCTGACAGGCAATTGAGCAACTCACAGCTACTCCTGCTCCCTCCCCCCACAGCAGGCCCAGGGAGGGAATTGGAAAGGTAAAAGTGGGAAAATTCATGGTTTTAGATAAAACCAGTTTACTAGACATAGCAAAAGCTGCATGCACAAGCAAAGCAAGACAAGGAATTCATTCACTATTTCCCATCAGCAGTCAGGAGGGGAAGGTATGGGACTTTCCTTTGCCCAGTTCGTGCCAATCTGTCTTGCTTCTATACCCTCTCAGCACCTTGTGCACCCTCAGCTCCTTGCAGGCAGGGCAGTGCAAGAAGCTGAACAGACCTTGAGTTATTCTAAGCACTGCTCAGCAGCAACTAAAATACTAGTATGTTATCAACTGTTTTCAACCCAAATCGAAAACATAGCAGCATATGAGCCTGACATGGTTTTATGATTTTTGTTATCAGTATTCCACATCATAACATCATGTGAGGCACTGGGAGTTAAAGAGTTAATACTCCAGTTCCATGGACTGCTGAATTTCCAGGTACCTGGTTCTCAGAAGAGAAGAACTACATGCCCCAGAGGACCTTGCATTCTTGTTTTCCACTCAGAGAGAAAGAAGAAATTGCACCCAAGTCCCAAGACTTCCTCTTTTTGCTGCTTGTTTGCAGTGGGAGTTCCCTAGCCATCTTGCCTTCAGCTTTAGAGTAAGGCCTTCAGTTTTGGACTCTCATTTTATTAGATTTATTAGCTTCAATTCCAATTATATTGCATTACATTATGTTCTTTTGCATTCCAATATCTTATTTAGTAAATTAGTTCTCCTCCTCGGGTCGTTGCTGCTGTTTTGCTTTTAGGCCCGTCTCCCTACCCTCTCCCTTTTCCCTCTTCCCCTTTCCCAGGATGTAGGTATGTGGGTTGCCTGCCCCATTAGTCACAGAACAGGGCTGGGCCAGCCTGTAAACAGTTGCTGGAGCCCCTGTGGAAGAAAAGAAACGGTGTTCTATCCGAAATTATATTTTGTTTCCCCTAACCTTTTGGAGGAGTGAAATAAACAACTGTAAAATCTGAGGGCTAAAACAGCAAATCTAACAACTGTCAGCAGCATCAGGGAATACAAATAGTTTGTTTCATGGAAGCACAGAGTCTGTAATCACATTGCAGCTGCTATCACTCTTCAGAGACGTCTGTCCTCCCTAATGGTGGCCAGATTCTGCTTTCCTTCTGCTCACTTCAAGGACAAGGCTGGAGCTGCCTCTCCTGAAGCTGAGGAAGGAGGAAGGGCCCATTCAACTCATTTTTGCTGCTGGCACATCATCAAGCATAGTAAAGCAGGGGAGATAGAGTGGTAGTATTTCCCATTAAAATTAACAACTCTTTGATGCACTCCAGCCTAGTAGCCAAAGTTTCCTGGTGACAGTACCTTATGCATTAAGAGAGGTACACTGATACAACATACCTTATGGCTTTGATTATTAATTAATTAGTATGGAAGGGGCAGCTCCCTGTTACTTAGGATACAGCTTTGCAGTCTTGGAACGTCTTCTCATTTTTTAGATGATGTATTAATATTCTAGCAGGAAAATGTGAATCGTTGCTTACCTCCCAGTCCCACTAAAACATCCCATGGCTCCAAGTCTGTGAATTACAGCTGTAATCTTTGATGCCTTAAAGTCAAGTTCTGGTATGTAAAAATGTGTAGTATTTTTTAATTAGAAGTTCAAAAGTGCAGTTCTAATCAATTTTAACTGCCAACAAGTTTCTTGGGATTTCAGCAACTTTTTTTTTAAGCATTTCACACCGGCCATTCTGAAAATAAACACCATGTTGTTAGTGAACAGCTGTGGCAATGCTGGCTGGAGGGACTGGACCAACACTATCTAGGGACACTGTGCCCAAGGCAGAAACACTTTATTTGGAACAGAAACTGTTTCACCTTTCAAGGTCCAATGACAGCTCTGTGCTTGAAGCACTTAAACTCACACATTCTGCCTTATTCACTGAACACCTTTCTTCAACTACCAGTAGTGGGAGTCTGCCGTGATCATTTCCTTCTTTGTGATCTAACCCATCCCCTGCAGGAGGTAATGGCCTCATAGGGAAATGCCAAGTAGTCGTGCTGTCTGGCCATCTGTACTGAGGAATGAGGGACTTTGAAACCAGTATTTGGGGGCTTACAAAGGTTGAACATTTTCGCTTACCTTTTAATGAAAATTTCAGGTAACCTCCTGAACATTCTGTCATGAGAAAACATATTACTGTAAATTGCATTGTGGGCTATTAATAGATCATTAACAACTACATGAGTACTTAATTCATTTATTTTATGAGGCCAAATGGCACACCTCTAACCTGTGCATGAGTGGTATATCAGAGACGTGGCAGTTATTACCCTTCCAGCTAACAAAGGGTTACCAGCAAAGGCTTCTGTTTTGCCTCTGCTCTCTCACAGACACCTCAGAGCTACAAAACCACTCCTGTTGCAGCACCATAAGAACTAGCTTATTTGTGCTGATCTTGGAGGCAGGAGAATGAGGTGAATTCTCTTCTGCAGTTTGAAGTTTTCCTTTCTGTGTGCTATCTAGGCAATTATTTTCCTCCGAGGGAGATAACTGCAGACCATATTTACACTACAGTCTCTTTCTTCACCTTTGAACTCAAGCTTACAGTGTGATACAGTCAATGAGCTGCAACTTTAACTTGAACTATAGGTAACTTGATAACGTACAACAAATTATACTGTTAAGTGGGATCACAGTGTGCAGCACATATCAGTCAGAAACATGCAGAGACTTGTTTGTACTCATTCCTAAATGTTCAGGGAAAGGAGTGGAAGAGGGAGAGGGGAATTGAAAGGGACCTGCAAAGATCACCAAGTCTCACTGACCACTTCAGGGTTAAACAAATGTTACATTATGTCATGGAGAGCATTATACAAATGGCTCCTGGACACCACCAAGGATGGGGAATCCCAATGGATGGAATGGAATACTGCTTCCCCCCATTAATTCCTCTTTAGCAGTGTCTCAGAGATGATGTACAGAAAACCAACCTTGAAAATAAAAAAAAATAAAAAATAAAAAGGTTGTATTAAAGATGAACCACAGCTGGGCTGGGAACAGGTTATGTTTGAAGATGTGAAGAGTGGTCCTAAGACAAATGATGAGGTGGAAGAAGAAAAGTTCTTACTCAAATGGCAAATAGGAGTGTCACGGTATTCAAACAGAACCTGAATCATGATAAAAAGAGAAAAGCAGAGCTGTAAAAGGCAAGTGCTTGTAAGTACTTTGCATATACGCTTTCTTATGTGTCAGGGCAAACTGCTGGCTGAGCTACAGTCACCACCAAATATAGGTCCCTTCCCATGGGGCCCCCTCAGCCACACATCCCATAGTCTGTGTCTGCCTGGCTGTCTCAGTTTGAGAAGAATAATATATAAGCTGACAGAATAAGCAAATCTATTTCATTAATACTTTTGTTGGTTTGCTTTGGAGTTGCATTAAATTGTTCTAATAAAGAGGCGCTGAGAGTTCCTTATTTCAAAAGAACACTTAACCATGTTTGAAGTGGCACTGAGAGATAAGTGACAGAAATCCCAGAGAAATGAGCAGATATTTAACCTCCACTGATTCATGCCCTTAGGTAATACTGAGAAATAGCTACTGAGAAATATTTCTAGTAACTCAGGCATCACATGTCTTTGACATGAATTTTGTGCAATAACAGGCAATACCAGATGTTAATGGTGTGTAAGAGAGGAATGTTGAAAGGGAACGAATGCATAGCAAACTTTTTTTCACAGTTAGTGGTGCGACTGACTGCTCCCAGGTGCATACCAAAAATGAGGGCCAAGGTTGTTGAAGTTGGTTTGGCCCCTTTGCTATGACATGTTAAATGTATTTTGTACTAATAGAAGGAACCTGCTTAGGGATTCCATGAGCCTAACTAAGGCATTTAATTTTCTCTTTAATTTCACAATGTAGATACAAAGGAAGCATGTGTTTGACAGCTGTCTGTCCAGGGAACGTGGAGGCTTATTTTAGGACCCCCAATTTACCAATGCAGTAGGAACTTCTGAAAGGAAAGACGTGGTTTGTATAAATGTTAATGTGTTGGGTGAAGGCACCAGAGGAAGCAACAAGGGAAGAACCAGCACTGGAAACATTTGTTTTAAGCCGTACAATAAACCACAAATACAGACTCAAACTGAACTTTGTGCAACTTCAGCTAAGATTTAAATATATGTTAGGTATTTGGATCTTGAGGTTAATTATTAATACTGCAAATTAATATTGTTAATTATTAATAATGTAAAGGACTATTTGTCCCAAAACAGGGAATAGAGTTGAATGCACGGAAACTGTGTTCTATCAACTGCTGATACACTGTAATACAACACTACTGACAAGCAGGGACTGCTTATAACTTCTTGATGCTGCCATTTTACAGTATCTTTGAGATTTGGATGTTTTGCCAATTCAGCACCTGTCAAAGGCCAAAAAGCCTTACACTATGCCTTACGTGTCCTATGTCACCGCTTTTGGCACTCCAGTTAGATCACGGAGCTGGTGACAGACTGCAGATGTTGTTCTTTGGGCCTTTTGAAAACTCCTCTGGAACATCTCATCTCCATGCCTCGATTTAGGATCAATACCTCTTGCCTTCCATTTTTACTTAACTCTTCGACTAGACACTGCAGTTACAAAACACTGGGCATGCCTGACCAGAGCAGAAAGCAAAGAAGTGCAGTCTTAATCTTTGGACTTAAAGCTATCCTCTGTTGTGAGAAAGAGTTTAGCCCTACTCCTTGTTTTGGCTTGTCCCCTTGCTGCCCTACCCGATGGATCTGTTGTGCAAGGTTGGGGACTACCTGGGGAACTGATCCACGTTATAAAGTAACTCTACACAAAACAAGGCATAAGACTGGTGGACAAAATATTCTTGTTTTGTGTGCGTGTGTAACGCGGTTGGTGTGCAAGATTTAGTGAGAAAGGTCACAGGCAAGATTTTGTTTCACTTATAAGGTAGTCACAGAATAACTTAACATGAGCACATACATGTATGTTGAACCAAAGAGCTCATTCCTAGAAGCTCTTGGCTGAGGCCACATCAGCCTCGTTTCACTCCACTGTGGTAGGATGACGGACTCAGACTGTTCTTTCAGATTACTGTCACATATAGCATGGGTAAAGGATAAAGGATAAAGAAAGGAAAAGGAATCTTTTGGTCACTTCTGCTCTTTTTCACTCTTAACCCTTCCTCAGCAATGCTGTTGATTGATGGAGGAACAAAAATTATCATTTGCAGTAAAACAATTCCCTCAATCTCTCTGGAGTGCTTTAACCTTTTGAAGGGTTATGTTAGTTCCCTTATCCCTATCTGTGTTACAGATAAGCAAATACTGAGCGACAGCCAAACAGGACAGCTTAAAAGGAAACGTGACTGCTCACACCTCTCTCAAACTATTCACATTCACAGAAGGAGTAGCATACATCTCTGTGGGTCCTGGAGGAGAACACAGAAGGTAAGCATGCCTGACAGTACTGGAGCTGTGGGTTGGTCAGTTAAATGATGCTATGTTGATTGCCCTTCTGGTAAGATGAGTAGAACTGTGCATGGAGCTCTTCTGCCATATATTTTGAGAAGTGCAGCCAGGGAAGCAGAGTGTGTGCCGAAGGGAGGAAGGCCATGCAGAGCTGGGCTCTGACTGCTAGCATCGGAAGCTGAGATTTACACCCATTTTTCTACACTGAGCAGCAAGGGGTTGGAGTTCTGGCTGCGAGGCAGCTTCCAGAGCAAAGCAGAAGGGTCGGATACTCACAGGTGTAGGAGATGAACTGGAGGCCATCCTTGCATCTGCAAATGGAGGTAGATTTTTAGATGCATTCTTCCAATGCATTTCCAGATAATTAGAGCATATTGGAACGTTTATTTCTTCTCCCATCAGACTCACTAGACTGTGAGTACATTTTCCAGCCAGTGTGGCAAGGCTTTTCTTTCCTGCTGTATCATGTACCATTATGTTAGAAAGAACCAGTGCAGTAACCTTTGTCTCAAAGGGATGTGGAAGCTCAGGTTTTTGACAGATTCAGATCAAAAAGGATTTCTGTTACTGTGCATTTAATGTGCTGTCTTCTTGTTTCTTACAAACTCTCCGTTCTTCCCCTGTAACCATAAAAACATTCACTTGTTCCCCATATCTTTCTCTCCTTTGTGTCGCCAGTTTTCTTATTACGGTTTGAATTCAAATCCGTTCTTGGTTTTCTTAGTGGGGTCACAGCTACCAGTGTTGGGGATGTTTAGCGACTCTCCAGTTATTTAATCCAGCTCTTTGAGTAAACTCCAACCGTATCAAAAGAATCCATTCCTGAACCTTCTTGCCTGGCTGTTACGACAAGGTGGCTGTGAACAAACGTGTGTCTGGAGCTGCAGGCACAGCCCGGGCTCAGAGGAAGCCTGAGGGATGCCTGTATGTCCTGTGGCCAAGCCAGGGCAGGAGGCTGCCCGGGTGGGTTGCGTGCAGGGCCAGTGTTGCCCCGTTTTGATGCTGCCTTGTGCTGGGACAGTGACCTGTGGGCTGAAGGCAGCACAGGTCCCACAGGTGGTGTCCACATACACATGCCTCATGCAGATGGATGTACTCCTGGCAGCCCGTGGGTACATCCAAAGGCACCAGGTCATGGCCCATCCTCGATGACGCCACACCCCCTCCCCATTCAAAAAAAAGCACTACTGGCCAATGGGGCTCAAGGGGTGGGAAGGCAAAGGGGCAGGAACGCCTAAACTGGAAAGTGATAATGGTGGGGACCAGGCACCTCCTTTCCAAGAACTGTCTGCTGTGCTGAACTTGGGTCATTTGGCTGGGGGGTGGTATAAGCAAGTGATTTGGCAAAGCTAAGCAGCAGTTACGGAGGGGTGATGAAGCAACAGCAAACACTGAAGTCCAAGAATCACCTACACTTTGTATGGAAGAAGGCAGGAAACAGAAACCTGGGCAAAGCGCCAGACAGAAAGGTCTCCTTTCCAAAATGTACTTTAACCCCAATAAAACAACACCTGTGATACTCAAGTCCTAAAACTTACATTTTGCTCTTTCCTCTCATACAAAACATTCATGATGAATATATTTTTCTAACAAATATGCACATATATTTATTTTTCCTTCTACAATGTGGTTTTCATGAAAATTTTAAAGGTAAATTTAAGCACACTTTTGTAGTAAAACACATTTTTCAAAAAACTGGCCAGCACTGGGATTGCTAATTCAAATAACTCCTTCATTTTGGGGGTTTTACTTTTTGGTTGCTTGTTTTTCCTGTGGAAAAGCAGTTCTTCCTGATATTTTATTTGTTGTTGTTGTTCTTGTTTTTCTATCAGATAACAGCAAAACAAGAAAATATAATTTTATATGTTCTTATTGCAGCTTTTTCACCCATAAGTGACAACACATTGACAATGGAGCCATCAAAAGAATTTGTATTCAATTACAAAGGGTTTTACTTTGCTTTAAATACTACAGCTGAGTATGTAGCTTCCCTGGAGAATTTTGAAATCAAAGACAGTGATATATTTATAGCGACATATCCAAAATCAGGTAAGAATTGAATTTATTCTAACAGGGAAATAAATGTGCTTTTAGTCACTAATCTCATCACATGCTGGAAGTTATTAGCCTTGCTTTTCAATCTGAACCAATGCAGAATATATGCAGTGCAGCATGAAGTACATATCCTGCGTGGCCAAGGCCCTAACAAGCAGACACAAGGCTTCTGCCTGTGCCCTGTTGAGCTGATCTGTTTGGCTCTTGGATTCAGTCTGGCAGGTGTGCTAAGGGGAAGGCAAGATTAAAGAGGTCAAAACGCTAAGGTACTGAGATGAACGCGTTTTGGAAACTGAAGTTTTGGGTTGAAATGGGATGGGCGGCCCAGGTGCAGGAAGGAGGTGGAAGATGAGTTTGAGTTATCAATTGCACAGAATGTCATCTTTTCCCCGTTCACATCCTTCCCTCTGTTCTGCTCTGCCATCCCCTTGCCTCCTTACCATTTATCTAGAGTAACTCTCCATCTCTATGCAAAACGCTCCAGGTTGATGATGCCACGCAGAACAGGAGAGTTGGAAATTATGAGGGAGGGTCACTTGCCAAGTTACTGCTCTGCTGTTTCTGAAAATGATTTCTTTACCTTGCTCTGTGGATTTAAATCTATAACATGCATACAGTCTAATCTCCAAAACCAAAGGCTTCCTTCCCACGTGAGGTCTTAAGAACTAGGTTCGGGTCCAGACGCCTTCCTTTCTCTGTGCTTGTACAGGTTAGCTAGCTGTAACAGTGTGATGCCCATCTGCACTGACCTGAATTCTCTCAGGTGTCCATCTTTCCTGGAAAAGAGTAGAGAGTGGAAAAGAAGCCCAGAAGTCAGATCTTCCCTGCCATCAATTTTAATAATAATTGTAACAAAAAAATCAAAGGTCAGATTATAAGATTTTCTCCTCAGGAACTGTGTGGACTCAGAATATTTTGAGCTTAATACTTCATGAAGGCCACCGTAATGGAACAGAACATATTGAGACCTCAGATAGGATCCCCTGGGTGGAATACAACATAAAAAATATGGACTATGCAAGTCTTCCTCTGCCTCGAGCTTTTGTCACTCACCTGCCTTACTACTTAACTCCAAGAGACCTGAGGAACAAAAAGGGACGTGTAAGTGCTGTTATTTTTACCATGCAGTTAAAACCAATCCTGACAATTTAGCTCAATGATTTCATCCAAATCCTGCTTTTTTCTTCCTTTAGTTCTCCACTTTGTCTTCATACAAATATCACCAGTTACATATAAGTGGGGAGTCCTGGAAATCACTTATTTCCTGTTGATAAATCTTGCAGCCCTAGATGCAAGAAAAATAGGGTGCAGGAGTGCAGAAATGTTCACATGCAGAAAACAACACTACATCTGCAAAGGCCAGCAGCTGAGCTCACAGAGTGCTGACACCACCAACACCGTGCCTGATCTGGGGCTTCTCAGAAATGGTTGTAGATTTCCTCACCAGCACTGCAGAAACACAATGCTGAATCAACAAGGAAGCTAAAATGATTTTGTAGGGCTGTTGTTTTCACCTGTCTGCCTTGCACTTCTGAATGGTATCAGTGTAGACAGTAACAAAGACCCCAAGAAGAGTTATCAATGGGCACTGAACAACCACAAAGGGAATACTGCTACTTATAAACAAAACATCTGTGACTTGGTATACAGAATTTACTTCATGTTGTGGGCATTATGATCATGGTAACAGAGCCCTCTTATCTGTCTGACAGCTGTCTTCTTGTTGTACTGCAGGTCATTTATGTTACCAGGAACCCTAAGGATGTCTTGGTTTCTTATTTTCACTACTCCAAATTCATCCTAACACTAGAGAAGATACCAGATTTTAACATTTTCATGGAGAGATTTTTAGCTGGAAAAGGTAGGATATCGATATCCCTCTTACTAAGGAGCCTAAATCCTACTCCATTACCTCAGGTGGAATGAGGATTCATTACAGCAATAAATATCAGCCACCCAGCATCCTCAACTATCCTCAACTAACCTGCAACCAGAGCTGGAGCGTCTGACTAAGCTGGACTAAAGCTTTTGGACTAAAGCTGGTCCATAGGAGGGAATACACTCAAGGTTTGCTGCTCTCTAGCAATATGCAAGCTTCTGATTCAATATGAAGTGCGTGCTGGTTCAGGAAAAAAAGCAAAACAAAGACTAGAGAAGGAGGTTTTTGCTTCTGGCAGCATTAGTGCAGATTATGTGAAACCGTGGGGGCTTTGCCACATAGCATAAAGAAGTGTCACGCAGAGGCTGTGAAACTGGTGGATGTAAATAGCAGTTCTCTCTCTCACTTTATTTTTTTATTATGTTTTACCTTGATAAGTGCTTTGCAGTGCTTGGTTTGACCACGTTTCAGGCTGGTACAACCACGCAAACGATTTCAACATACTCTTCCTGACCTACGAAGAGATGAAAAAGGTGAGGGCCATTGAATCGTATTCCGATATTTTCTTCCCCTACTGAATGCATTCTCAGATGGGTCTTCAGAGTTATCCTTTATTATGGAGTATGCTCAGTGCTCACTGGGAACAAACAAACTGAGACTTCCAAAAGCCAAACTGAGATATCATGAAAACGTTGGACACCAAACTGATGCCCTTTACAATCCTCTATTCTCCTGCTTTATGCATTTGGTACTTTACATCATCAAGATGTTTCAAGGTTACATTATTGCAGGATCTCAGAAGTGCTGTGCTGAAAATCTGCAACTTCATAGGCAAGAAGCTGAGTGAAGAGGAAACAGAAAGTGTTGTGAGACAGGCTACATTTGAGAACATGCAGAAAGACCCCAGGGCTAACTATGAGAACATGCCAGATGACATCGCGATCAAAGGGAAGGGCAAATTTCTCCGGAAAGGTAAAACAGAAGCAGTCCACTGTGACAACTACATAACTCCTCCTCTTGGTGCAAAGTGAACTTAGGCTTTCGAAACTTATCTGGATTGCCCCAGTCTCAAAAGGGGAGCTCAGACTGGGTGGAATTGACCCTGTAAGAGTTGTTTAATTGCCCTTGTGTTGCTGGTTTCACCACATTTCCCTAAAGATAACAAAAGTTACGTCTCACTGACTGTAACGCAAGCAGCATACAGCCTGCCTGATATTGCAGACAGAAGATCTTGAAGGTTGTACTAAGCCAGATGTAAGGTACCACTTTATTTTTTGAGGAATCAAAATGGTTACGAGCAATTGGCTCACTAGATTGAAGGCTTTCACTGAGGAGAAGGGCCTCTCACAAAGAGAAGACGACAATGTTTCTGGCCACCAAGGGACTTCTATCAGGTCACGACAGCAGATCTTCACTGTGTGAGCACAGGCCTTCTCAGCTAGCTACCCTGAAGGTCAATACATGTTACTCCTGCACTCCTTGGCGTTGCTAAAGTGCTCTGAAGAGCAGTGCAGGAGATCGCTAGGGATTAAAGGGGGAGGTGTACCAGATCTGGAAAAGCATCCCCCAACAGCACACAAAGCCCTACCTGGAAGTCCAGCAAATGGAGATGCTGAGGAAGCCTGGAACAGCTCCCAGAGAGTAAATCTCCCTGGTGGGAGACAAGCTTCAGGTAGGTGCCTGCTTTTCTCACCTCCCTTTGCTGCCTCTTTCCTCAGGCACTGTTGGAGACTGGAAAAACACGATGACAGTGGCGCAGAGTGAAAGGTTTGATGAAGTTCTGAAAGAAAAAATGCAGACCCTGCCTATCAAATTCATCTGGGATATGGACAGTGAAATGTAGCATGGCTTTCAGTTTTGTCACCCTTAGCAGTTTATCCTGCAACAACATGCCTGAAGTTCTGGGAGAACAATGTGACAGTTTTCAGTTACGTTGCAGAAATAGTAAATGGAAGAACTCATTCCAAAAGTGTGACTTATCAGAGGGAGCTATTCAGTTCCATCAGTTTCCTGTTTGTAATTTTACAAATTATTTCAGTTAATTTGCACAGTAAACCACCAGTCTTTGTCTTCCTGCTTGCATTTGCATTCACCGGCTTTAATAACATCCCAGTTAAACACAATCAAGTGAACTAGATGTAATGTTGTACTTTCTGATATTGCCTACTGACTGAAACACTCCACTGCACTGTCTGTTGCAGCTCTTCAGGTATTATTTGACCGTTCACTCCATGACACACAGCATAGAAGCTGGTAGAAGTGTGTCTGTCTGCCTGCTGGGTTCCATGTCTCGTCTCAGATGCCAGAAAGAGCAAAATAACAGTGCCCCCACACCTCCAACCAAACCTCTCCACTCTGGGTCTGTAGATAAGAGTAAGGAGATGCCCTTTGTTTAAAGGAATGGATAGTGATGGATTAAGGTGGTTATGTAGGACCACAGAGGCTTACAGGTGAACAGAAGGGTGTGAGTCTCACCTGATTCTCTGCAAGGGTTCTGCAGCCAAATTCCTGGACATCCCCTGGATAGCAACTGACCCTGTGAGACTAGATTCTCTCTGTGTGACCTGATGCCAAGCTCACAATACGTTCTGTTGAGTTTGTTGCATTCTAACTAGCACTCTGAGTGTCAGAGGAACACAACCCCACTTGCACTGTTTCCAGAGTCAACCTACTGACATCTCACGTATGTCAGACTGACCCACTGCTTACAAAGGGAAGTCCAACTCTTCCACATTTATCAACTGTATACATCTCAGTCACATCAAAACTAAAACTGGAATTCTCCCCACATACACACTGACAGCTCTCTGACATGTCTCTAGCATTTTTTTCTTCTAATAATCTTCTGCTCCCTTCTGTACAGCCTCACTGAAGACGGCAGATGCTGATGTAAGAAGGAAATATTTTTTTCCAACATTTTCTCAGACACTGTCTGCACTCACTAGGGGCTTTGAACCCTCATTCACTCTTCCTGTTATAATGCTGACACAATCAAACTATGATGACTGCTTTCAGTAGCATCCAAATCAACATCCTAATAACAAGGCACAGCAGGATATAACTTTTAAGCACAGAAACATTCCAAAACATCAGTTTAGCTTGACAAACAGCATCTAACTTAGCTTCCCCACAAACTGCTTTAAGCAAACAAACAAAGTAGAACACTTTTTGCCTGTCCCAAAGATCAGCTTTTTCTTTTCATTTTTCAATTCAGCTATTTTCACCTTCTGATGGGTTCTACTTGCTGTTTGCTGGACCCAAGTACTTCATCCAGAAGATATTGCACGCTGCTGTATTTAGACAAAGCCAACCATATCATTAGCCTGCAACAAGAATGGGTTTTTTATACCCCCAACAGTACAGCCAGATAATCTTTCCTTCTAGAACTTCATATCCTAGATATCGAGAAAGTAAGTTACACGCCCATGATTTATGTAACCACTACATCCCCAGACATATGAGCCTAAACTTCAGACAAGGGGACCATTTTTCTTTTCCACCTGTACATATTTACTGCGGCCACAGAGAACATAAAACTAGTTCAAAGTCAGAATAATAATTCAGGCCTTTTGTTGAGTTTGCCTTAAGTACAAGTAAAACCAATTACAACTGGGACCTTGATCTTCTTTTCTTTTTTTCCCAATGGTACACTACACCAAGACCCATCACGGTAATAAAAATCCACCTAACCCTCATGCCACGGCCTACCGATACTGGTTAACTCTAGCAGCTGCAGATCTCACTAGCATTCAGTACAGAAATGAAAATCAAGTTCCTTGCAACAAATGCAATGACACCGAAGAACTGAAAATCTCTCTCCAAATTGGAGCCAGGTTGCAATGCACTGAAGGGCTGATTTGGAAAAAAATATAGAAATAAAAAATCAGATTCTGCAACTTACCTGACAGCTGTTTCTCTCAGAATGGAGGATATCAGCACTACTGGATATAGGTGTACTCTTCTGTCTCGTCCAGACTATTTTGCTCCAGCAACCACATAGTTCCTACTGAAGATACTTAGGACACGTCACAGCCTGATGGTTAAAGGCTTCCTAGTTAGAAAGACTGAAGTGAGGCAGTGGGTGTTGCATTTCAGCAGTGGAGACAGTGGGTCTCCCCTGATGGTGTAGGTTTATATAAGCACGGCATGCAGGTTCTTGCTCATCACTGGCGTGTTTCAACTATATTGAAAAAGTGTTTGATAGAGCAAATTCTCAGCTACAAAATAGCATTACTGTGCTCTTCTTATCTGTTGCAGTTTCTACAAAAATAAATAGGAGGCATTACTTTTAGAGTGACCAATGTACAGGCAGGAGTGTCAGTGTCGTTCTCAGTACGACAACTTGGAATTACTAAAATCCATCCAAAGCTAACTAATGGAATTTCATTAGACTGACAGGGATTCAACTGCAGTCTAATTCAGATTAGACTGAATTAATCTGAACTTCTTCATCTAAAAATAACGTAAAAGAAAAAACAGAAAAAAAAATCCTACCTCTATCTCTGGTAACTAAGTCACACAGATGCAGCCAAGTCCTCTCAGTAAAATTACAGTTTATTTCACAAATGCTAATTGCTAATAAAGATAAATCAGAGACACTGAAACTTGTTTCAAAGACTTGGAGAAATGGACTTGAAGAAATATTTTTTGTCACTTCAATCCTTATTTACTCTGCTTTGATTTAAAAAAAATGTAAGCATCAATGAAAATAAATTTTTACACTTTAACTTGACAGTTATAACTTTTTAAAGCTACAAATTCTCTGCATAAAAAACAATAAACATGTTAGCGTGAAAACAAAATAGAAAACCCCAGTAAACAAGAAGTTAAGAAACTTCTTCACATTTACGTGATCCTTGTATCATCAGTGACCCACTTCAAAAACTTTCTCAGGTTATCACATTTTGCACAGACTACGCAGTATTCTTGGACTCAGTCCTGATCTGAAGAGAATTTATTCATTGTTTTTATGAAAAATACGCTCATTTTAGACAAACAAGTGACAAATGAAAGCAACCTTGAGAGGTTTTTATATAACTGATGAGACAAAAAAGAAAATAAAGTTCTGTGCCGAACAGTATTTAAAAGTTTACTAGCAATTACACAGTTATTACAAACCTCTCAATCCAACGGCATCTTTGGAAAAGTCAGACTTTAAATATCACATTAGCTTATAAGTTTTTAAATATATTTGGTAATACCTGCTGGAACACAGATCTTCCTTATTGCTTTGAAACACACAGCGTTATAATTTAAACTTGGATGCTTGTCTTGAGTTCTTACGTGACAAAATTAAGAACACCAAATAGAAGATAGTAGGAACAAAGGCACATGGTTCATTTATAAAACCATTTACAGGGTACTCGAACATTTATTTCTATCTACTGGGAACTCGTATTTATTCATCTTGAATACAAAAAGAGAAGACCACTGAAACATGTTATATAAGATCATGCTAAGCAGACGTTCTCAAATGGCACGAGCAGAGAATCTTACACATCATTAAATTATTTCTGGAATGAAATTTCTCATTTTGAGCAAGAAATTAACAAATAAAGTCCATAAATCCATTATTCTTCTAAGTATTGATACTTTAGTGCAATCCTCTTTTAAAAGGCTGAAGCTGGAGCAGTTAAGGCAATCTACCAGAAGTGTTCTAAAATCCAGCACACAGCTTCTAATTATCAAGGTGCCTGACAGTTCTCTGCTCAGAGAGCTGCTTCTTGAAACCTCCACCTACACTGTCCTTCAACCTGACACAGATCCAAACACTTTACACGTTTCTTCTTTTTGGAGGCATGAAGGGGGACGGAGTCTAACATAAAGCTAGTAGCTCCTCCATAAGGAACTCTTCAAATGGGTTAACAGGCTACCCAGCAACTCACAGATGTTAACTTTTTTGAACATTAAGACTTTCACAGAATGTCAACAATCTATTTCTAAAATACTCTCAGTAAGTTCAAATGTTAGCACTCCATAAAATACTGTTACTGCATTCTGCACTCCAATAGCATTCTCACACGCTCTGTTGCCAAAAACAAATTATTTTTTCTGTCATGGAAGTTCACTGATCCATAAGAAGGAGCTTCCTAAACAAATCGATCATTTTGAAATCAACCATTTCATTTTGAAACTATTATCCTCAACTATGGCAGTGGAATTTCACTCTAACATGTAAGTGGTTTCCATTTATCTTTAAAAAGGCGATGTCTTATTAAAAAATGACTAGTGCTGTTCAGCTAATTATTTGTGGGATCAGAAAAGACCATAATTTACTGTGTTATAAAATTTCAAAGAAAAAATCCTGCATAGTATGTAAACCGTTCTACTCAATACTATTTCCCATGCATATCCTACAAAGAAGGATAGCAGAGCCCAGCCTCTGTGTGCAGGTGTGTTTAACAATCACTATGCCATCTATCCTTCTTGCTTGTTGTCACTTCTCTTGACAGGACTCTTAAAGAAGTGGAGGAAAAAAAAATCGGAAGAGTATGCCTCAAGTTTTTCATCTGAAATATTAGTCAATTTATTTATGATGACAGTCATCAGGAGACTATTCCCCAAGATGTAAAATATTTTTTTTTCTTTGAAAAAAGGAAAAACAATACACATTACTACAACCACAGATACTGTGGTTTTTCTGCCTGCCTCCATCTCCTTACGTAAGTCCACACTGATAACAGAGACAGTTCAAATAAAGTCTAATCACTATCTAAGTTAACAGGGTTGTAGTCAGGGTCATCTTCTTCATCCTCCAGCTCTAAATCATCCATTTCTTGGAATAAAGATTCATCAACCTCCACGCTGTTTCCAGCTACAAAAAAAAAAGAAAAAAAAAGTTTACACAAAGAGAAAAGCAGTACCTGAACAACAAAATACAGTCTCTGAACACAAAGAGCACAAAGAGTGTACATGCACATTATATACGCATATATGTGTATCACACATACCTGCAATAAGAAACATTAGAACAGAATTATCCTGTAAATTTCCTCCATTAGAAAATTTGAAAAACTACTTCAGACAGGCACTGATAAGTAAGAAAAAAATATTCGGGGTTTAAATTTTAAAGGGAAGCAGCAGCTTTCTATGCTTTCACATTTTCTTCTGAAATAGACAATGCTTAAGTGCAAAACTTCAGAACCGTTACTACGTTATTTGTATGTATCAATAGCGACATCTTCTGGCCACTGAATAAGGTTGTTTTTCATTAGCTTTGAAGGAGTCCTTTTTTCTTTTAACAACTTCCATCTAGAAAACACAATTACACTGCAGCAGGTGCAAAAATTAGTGTTATTTATTAATACCTTAAATTTGAAATTACAACACTGATCTGTGCAGGAATTTTTAAATACTGAACAGCAACAAGATTAGAAGTTAACATTAAAAATTAACATTCCCATAACTTGGGAACAGAGCCCAGATATAGATGTGGGATCTACTCTTCTCTTGAGGCAGAAAAAACATTCTATCAATAACCCATCTTTACTTTAAGCTTTTTTCAGAGGAAAGTAAAGTCAAGCATGTCCTCTAACTAGAAGAAACAACTTCTTCATGACTGTCAATTCAAGTTTATGCTCACTGATGTTCAGTACTTCGTAATAGTTCTGTGTGTTTTTGCAATACTGAGAGATACTGTTGTTACAGTAAAGAACTACCTTAACTCACAATCAGTCTTTTGAACTGGGACAGAAAAAAGGAGGTATAGAAATGAAATCTAGAATATGTGATTGTGAGTGGATTTATTTATCTCCAACAGGCTTCTGTTTAACAGCTTTTGGCACAGGCTTACAAAATTTTCAGTTGGGATGAGGGAATTTTTTCAGTAAATAGACTAACCTGCACAAAACCATAAAAAGGAACTGTTTTGCTCAAAGGCAAGTAACAT
Organism: Odontophorus gujanensis; assembly: GCA_013399175.1. Taxonomy (NCBI): domain Eukaryota; kingdom Metazoa; phylum Chordata; class Aves; order Galliformes; family Odontophoridae; genus Odontophorus; species Odontophorus gujanensis. The sequence goes on along the minus strand of VXAB01003756.1, from coordinate 37,799 downwards.
CTAATTTGATACGCAAAATGTTTGTTACTGATGTTGATCTTCAGGGAGAAGAAAAGAGAACTTCAAAAGGTGTGATCAAAATGGGAAGGGAAGAGAATCTTGAATTTTTTTCCCAGGGAGGGAGGAAGAGATTAAAACTGATTTTGTTCAATCTTCAATATGGTAGTTTGCAGAATTTTTTTCCAATTAAAAGTGACACTGATGTAAAATTTTAGTGAGAATTATAATACAGACTTTGCTTAGGAATTTTTTTCGTATTTTAAGCCATCACCTTTCAGGTGCAGAAACAAACAAATTTACCTTCCTCCAGGAACTGGATGTCAGATGTATCAAGGTTGTGATCCATTTCAAACAGCTGTTTCCCTACAAGTTTAAAAGTACATATTTCAAAACTCGGCTTGTTATGTAACTACCAACCTAAGGCAGCAATAGTTAGCACACTATTTTAGGCTTTACAAATTAAACAATTTGAAATGTGGCTGGGAAAATCTACACTGTTGGTCCCATAGTCCTTATTCAGTCCTCATCTTGCATTCTACAATAAAACTTCGAGAACTGGACAGCAGATTAAGTTACCTCCTTCATCTGAAAATCAAGTTGGATGTACAAACCAGACACCAGCTCCTACTATGAAGGAAACACCACATAAGGCAAAGCCTTTCTAATTGGGAGGCGGGGAAAGAAAAGTCCAAGCCTTTCCATCTACATTTGCATTGCTTTTTTAATCTTCTATCAAAAAGACTGTTTGATACTTAGGGTAAAACACTTAAAGACACCTTTTTCTCCTACTGGGGTTTCAAAAGCTTTTACAAGAGAAGAGGGAGATAACAGCACAGTGTACTGGAATTTCCAGATCACAGCCTGAATCAATGGCTGAGCACCAGGTGAGAAGGCATGGCTAACCCAGGGAGCTCAGGTGCAAGCAACACACCTGAGTGAAGGGATGCAGCCTGGATCCAACCCTCATTAGCAGCCAAGTGAGCAGCATCTCACTGGATAAAGACTGCGCTCCTCTTGAGTCATCAATGATTGTTGGAAGAGGTGAGCCAATTTTCATTTTTTGTAACCTGCTATTGCTCTGTAGTGCTCGTATCCCATTAGAAGGCACTGTCACAGCCTTCTTTTGCCATACAGCAATACCACACAATCACATCAGTTATGTTTTCTGATGCAATCAGGTTAAAAAGTGGATATATCATCACAGGAGAACAAAAGTCCAAAGTTAAGCTCTGGTGAGTCTGGAGAATGCTCTTTAAGACTTATTTTTGTACACAGGCTCTCTTAAAGAAAGTAATTTCTTCTGCATTTTTTCTAGTGGACAGAGTTTGGGTTCTGCTGGATTGGGATCTACAGATGACACTTCCTTAAGCTATCATTATAACAGCTCTCCTCCAAACCATTACAGCAGAATACCATTCTCACTAGGCATTATAAGCTTGTTGCATTCACTGGACTAGCCTCTATGCTGCTTCAGTCCATCAACAACATCCTAAACTCCTACATGCCTTTGAATAATTTTAATTCATGGTGTGATCCAATACAAATACCAACCTGCTCAATTCTTTCTAAATTCTTTCTGCTGTTTGACAGTCCCCAGCTATTTCTGCCAGAGCAATGCTCATCAGCAGTATATTGCCTGACATAAAATCAAAAGAAGCTTGAATACACAGTTCGGGAACTTCAATGACTTCAGTAGAAATCTTGACCCAATAAGCTTTCTATTTAACCCACTAAAGCACTCAAGAAGACTTGAAGAAACAGGAACAACAATAATTTAATATTGCACTTAAAGTTGGTTTACTACTATCAGTGTAAGAATTATTTTTAAGGCCCATCACGATAGTCCGAGAATATTATGAAAGTTTCAGGTACAGTTTTAAATCATACCGCTTAATTTATTTTTGCCCGCTTGTTCTTCCTCTTTCATCTTTTTTCTCTTTATTTCTAAGAGTTCTGCATCAAACTTTGCTTTCCAGTTCAGAAAATTCTCAATTGTAACAGGAGTGCCATGAAAGCGTTGCTGAAAAGAATAGAAAACAAGGCTGCAAATACAGTCAGGTAGCAAAACTAGGAGTTAAGATGAGCATTCTCCCAGAATTCAACCCAGAAGCATTTGCTTGCTGTTAAGAATTCTCATATATTAATTCTAACCCCAAGCACATACAAAGAACACATTCTTGCTTGTTTCTATTCTCTCCATGGGTCTCTCCCTTCAGAGAGCTGCACTGAGGTGGAAATTACAGAAAAACACCAAGTAATACACGTGGACCTATAGTGTAAAAGCTTGTAACATCAGTAATAAGGTTATGCTTAAGAAGGCAGCACTTAACTAATTCCTAGATGCAATTTGGACTGAACCTTTCTATAAAAACATGAACTGTTCTCTCTCACTGAAAGAGAGAAAGGGTTGGCAGGGATTTTTTTCCTACTACTTCAAAAATACCAAATCTTTCATGTCCCATTACCCACTAGCTACTGAAGAAAGCAAATACTCAGTACTTGCACACAGCACATCCCACAGATAGAAAAAATATTCCACAGTGATTGATGTAAAGTACATGTGCAGGAAGGACAAACCATGTCCTGAAGACTGGTCCTTACTGCTTCTACTCCACCAAGGAAGAGGTGCTTCTTCAGAATACAAGCAGTCTATGCACAGCACTAAATATTCTATTTTTTTTTTTTTTTTGCTTCCCACCTCTAACAAGAAACTGACTACAGTGACTTTGTTTCACTTGGGAAAAAATCCCTGCCCCAGTCCCAGGAAGTAATGCTGGAGGGGGTTGTGAATACACAACACTTCCCTGAAAAGATTGCTTTAGAAAGTGAGAGGAAAAATAAATAGAAATCTTTGAAGTGCAATTCTAACCCCTAAGAATTAACTACATCAACTTTGGGCTAAATGTTCCTCTCCTCCTGCAGCTCAGAGTTGCTCTTGCATAAAACCCATACATCAAGAAAAGTTAAATCTTCAGTTAAAAACAGTATTTTTACATACTTTCTCTTCTTCTTCTGCTTCTCTTTCTTTCTGTTTCTTTTCCTCTTCTCTTCGTGTTTTTATTTGATCCACTATCTCATTTAATTTCTCCTGTACTGCAGACACTAGAGTGAAGATCATTACCATTCCTAAATTTTCTTCTGCCTACAACACAAAGAAGGCAACCTCAAATAGAAGAACTTCATGCCTTCAGGAGCTTAATGCATATATCTATTCAGAAAGAAGAATTGCATACAAATAACACAGCTGAGACACTCTAAATCCATTTTAAAATTCACTGCAAAATCCAAGTCAATTGGTCAGTTAATGAAGTTAAAGTCACTCTCAAATGAATGGGTGAGCAGCCAAACATCGACGATGATCTGTGTTCAGATTATCAACATATTCTAGTCACCAAAGGAGCTTTTTAATGAGTAAAAAAAATCTTCAGTAGAAAAGCAAGTTCAAAACCTGAATTTTATAAACCTTAAGAAACAACAGACACCCTGAAACGATGTTCCCCCTTATTCCTTATTCCCTTCCATAAGTTCCTTTCAGGTGGGACAAAATCAAAAATCACCAGCTGCCAGAAGGAAGGTGTATAATGTAAACCAAAAAGAGAATGACTGAAGAACACCTGACAGCAAGTTTAAAGCAAATATTCCTTGACAAATCTTATCTAAGTCAAAAAGAGTTTTTCCTCTTCATACCTTCACAATGCACTGTCACTGATAAGAAGGGTCAAAGAGTAATTTTCCTCGACCCAAAATAGCTAGGATATTGAAGTGCAGCTTTTTGTTTGTTTGCTTCCAAATAAAACTACACTGACTTGGCTCCACAAATACTACATATACACAGTTAAATGAATTCATATTGAGATAGAAATGCTAAGAGGGGAAGCCTTGGAGCCATTTCCATTTCCTTATTTTATATGTGCACGCTGAATTAGCTCTGTATTTTACGTTGTTAATGTCATTTACATCACTAATGCCGCTTACCAAATTCGAGTCTCAAAGTCAGCCCTTACAGTATGGAACGTGTTTCAAATCACTAGATCATCCCTCAGAAAAAAAACTGAATTGAGGGACAAATTCTGATTAAATCAAGTGATATCAAGATAAATTAAGATATTCCATTTTCCTTACCTGCTGTTCTAAAAGGTTTATTATGCCTGTAACATCATTATCTTCAAGATTCTCCTGAGAGACTATTTCATAAATGGGAGTTTCATCAGGGTATTTTTCTCTGTAGGTAAACTTAAGGGTTGTTTGGACAGCTACAAGACAAAAAATAGAATTCTGTAAGATAATCACCATAATGTATAATTGTACATTTTTCTATCAAATCAACAGCCTAAATATTTTAAGATAGGAAAAAAAACCTTGACTTAAAGGAACAGTCATTTTACACAGACATTAAATCTATATGAACAGATGTAAATATAATGCAAGAGTGGTAAATAACTAAGACTGAAGTTTACCCAAACATAAACTATTCCAGGCCATTTATGTCCGAAAAGACTTTAGAAAAACTGGAAGATTTGCTGTAGTACAGTGGGTACCAGAGTGGTAACTTCTTTTCCCTGACAGCCCACATAATGCTGGAGAGAATGAGGCGACAGTCCTAACAACCAGACCTAGACAGAATCTCAGCATACTAACACTTTAAATTCTGCACACCTGGCTGGAGCATCAACCACTGTGGTAGGTAACAGCTTCACATACAGCATATGACAAGAACATAAATGTCCATTAGAAGTTAATAACCAAAGAGGAAAACTGCTTAAGGAGCACACACTCAAACTGATGTCACTTAGAGCTAGTCTAGCAATGAAATAAGGCCAGAGAGAATTATATTCCTCCTTTCATACATCCTGACAGAGAACCAGGGAGGAACCTTCCTTCAGTTTAAGATTCACAGTTCTGGCAGCTCAGTTCTCCCTTTAACACAGACTTGCACAGCACAGGGCTTACTCTTTTAAAACTGAAAGAGATACAAGTAATTTCTTCCCTCTAACTCAGCAACACAAAGTAACACCTTTCAAACACATCTGGAAGAAATTTGCTTAAAACAAATTCATGACATCACTGATACCAAAAGAGCTACAGCATTCTTGGACATGCCAGAGGGTCAAAGTACTTCAGAGCATCATCCAGCCTTTTCATACCAGCAGGGCACCAGATGCCAATGGCCCCTTAAGTAACATTTTAAGAATGCAAGAAATTACAGTCAGCCCTTCCATAACATAATGAGAAGGTATTTTGGACAGATACTTCACTGGATGATAACATTTAAGAGCTTTCTGCATGTGCAGCACCTTACTTTAAAGTAGTTCAGAGTATGTTTTTCTCCGCCTTAAAAAGACATCCCTATTCCTTCTTCCAAATATATCTTTCACTGAATAAACCACTGCTCTGAACTTCACTGCAAGAAGCTTTGGAATTCAGCAAACTGTTAAGGCCATCAGCCCTAAATAATTATTATAACCAGATCAACATTTTATTGCAACAAGCATGAAAGACACCAACCATTCTGGTGCCAGTATGAACAGCTTAGGCAGGTTTCTAACACTCCATGAACAGAAAACATCATAATCGACTCTCACAGCTTCCTTATACTTGAGAGAAAGACCTTTATTCTTACCTACCCCTTGCAAGACAGCATCAAGGTTTCCTACAGCAACTTCATAAGTGTAAAATACTTAATGTGGAGGTAAACTTTGGAAAATACAGTTTTATATATATGTATATAACAGTTATATATATAACTTGGAAATTAATATATAGGAGGGGAGACTACTCTGTTATAAGACATAATGAACTTACTTTCATCATTTTCACCTGCTTCTGATGTCACAGTAATAGTGAAAGTCGTTGGCTTTTCCGATAACACTGTTAAAAAAAAAAAAAAAGAGAGAGAAAAAGATACTTTAAAAACTACATAATTAAACCTGAATTTCCCTAGGACTAGTAAGGCGGAGAAGCTTCTTGATACAGTATTAAGAGCATTTAAAATTCATTAAAAGGTGTTTTCCAGTTAATTACTGTTTTCCATGTGATGTGATGTTTGAAGTGCTCTTCGAATGACAGCAGATAACATCAAAAAAGCAAGATGTTCCTCCATCGAGAGTACAGATTTACCTACCTCTAAGTGGCTTGAACTAGTAAACCAAATACAAGCAGCAAGGTCCCAAAGGCGGATCATTCTATTGTGCTAGACATGTACAATGTGTACTCAGTTCATTTCTGACCCTAGACTGTCATTACAGCTCATCTCTTCCAGTTACCATACTTATGATCGCATAAAGTGAAGGGAACAATAATGAGATGGATAATGCTTTCCTTCAAGAGTGCAGGTCTGGGAATAACCTAGAAAAAGGGGGAATTTTAAACTGTCAATACAAAAAAATTAAATCCATGAGCAACCATGCTCACCTGAGAAAGTAAAGTTAGGTCCTGCTTACTGCCTGTGAAGGAGGCAGCTGAAAGACAGACAGAGGCTGTTAACAGACCAAAAAAAGGGTAAACCCTACGTTCTGCTGTCATGGACTAGATGTCACAGACACCTCACGCCCAAGCACGAGCTGCAGGTGAAATCTCCGATCAGAGACCGTTCTGCACCACTGTTGCAACCTATAACCAATTTAGCCTTTGTGATCTAACCGGCACAGCAAGCTTAAGGACCGCGAACACCCCACGCTTCACTCAGCCTTCACCCCGAGGAGCCACGCAGCTCCCAGCCCGGCCTCCACCGCCTCCCCGCGGCCGTGGGGCGGAGTAGGATGCGTGCCGCGGCTCACCCGTGAATGAGTCCGGGTAGATGGACTCCAGGGCCTCCAACTCGTTGCGCTGCTCCTCGCTGTAGTCCGTCATCGCCGCCAAAGGCCATGGGTCGCACGCACCGGCCGCAGCCCCGCCCCGCGCATGCGCGCCACCCGCCCCCAGCGGCCGGCAGGGTGTGGTGCGCACGCATGCGCGACTCGCTCGTCTCTTTATGGCTTTGGGGTGGGGATGTTTCAGCCGTGTGCACGGGTTCTACCTGAAGAGTTCGGCTTCTGCGGAGTTACCGTGAAAAGGCACTGTTCTGTTAGGCTGGCATCAGTCTTCTATTGAAAACATGTAGAGGGGGCAGCAGGGTTAAGGGCATTCTGAACTTGCTCCGGGAAATAAGCGGCGGAGTTAAGAATGGCAGCTGACTGCCGCCTCCGAGTGGAACTGGAGGTTCTTGTGGTGTTGGTAGTGCAGGTCGGAGTCAGCACCAACAAACATCTCAGGGGGTTTCACGGTAATCTCAGGAGTTACACCACACAGATGGTATGCCACTCCGTGAGCACTGAGCAGAAGTCATGCAGGCTGGTACACTATCCCTCAGTGTGTGCTCCTAAAACCATCCCTACGAGGATGGCTTTAAGGGTTAACAAACACCACACACCAATTGGTGCTTCTTGCATCGCATTGTTTAAGGTACATCCACTGTCTGGATTTACCACCAGCAGTTCTCCATCATATGCCTTCCTACAACCCTAGAGTTACAGCGTTTGCTGTAGAAATTAAGATTCATTTGCAGTCTGAGTGAGCAAAATGCAATTCTACATCGACTCTGGGTAAGGCGATACCAGTTTTAGCAGACACAGGCTGCTCAATGCCTTCTGGATTTTTCAGTAATCACAAATTCTTTAGGAGGCTGTGCCTTATTTCATCACCAACCCATGACATATTTCAGGGAAATGCACCATTATCCAGCTATATTTAATACTGCAGATTAATATGTCCCAACAAAGCAACACTATACATATTGGCAGGCTGAATTCAGAATGACAGATAAAGTCCATTATTCAGGTTGTTTGTTTTTTTTTTAATAAACTCTAAAATCAAAGGAAAAACAGCAATTGGGACAAACCTAGAGAACATGAAGATTCATTTTAAAATTACAGTTTCACTGCAGGCAAGAGGTTGACAGCTCACTTTCTCGTAACTGTAAATATTACATCATTTCATAGTGGTACTGTAAAACAAGGTACAAAGCAGGAAAAAAAAAACCCACAGAATAAAGGCAGCAAATAGTTTTTGTCACTCCAATCAGAAAGGCAGTAATTATGTTCATACACATGAAGCAGCTATATGTTTCCCAGATTGTGCATAGCGTTCCACATTAAAAAAAAAATCAAAAAACACAACCAAACACCAATGAAGTGAAATTAGGGATTGTGTTCACTAACAGATACTTCGCTTCCTGAGCTAATCATACATACCTAGGACACATATATACATAGGATTCGAGTGAAACATGACATCTGTAAAATTTTCAGTGATGTAAAATACACATTATTCCAGTTACTTTTTTTTCCTTTTTCTTTTATGTTTAGAAGCTTCTTAAAGGAAGATCAAACACTTAAGATTTGCTTTTTAGCACCCTCTCAGCTCCTGCATTTTGTAAGGGGAACTGCTAAATGTATTTTTCTATTTTTTCTTTTTAATAAAACTATAAACAGAAACAAAACCCCTGTAGAGCTTTGTATTACACACTCTACAGGCAGATAGACAATTCAGGAAGCATTAGAAAAATACTGCATTGCCTGTTTAGGTCCCGTCCCCCCCCCCCACCTTCATTGAATTTCAGTAGTTTTTAAGTGACAGTAACATTTGTGGGCACAATAATATGACTCAGTGTTTTCACAGGCAGAGTAAACCTAACTTCAGAGGAATATTTCCCCATGTAGTAGGCTAGCTTACTTGTAAAAACTGATACATTTTGTGGTACATGCAAAATGAATAGGAAACTGACCTTGCTCCTGCTTCCAGTCAGATGCCATCAGGAGCAGCATATAAGCATCTGAAGGACTACATTAACAAAGTACTTATTCGTGTCATTTACGTAATAAGGTATCCACAGCAGTTCAGGTCCAAAGTGGATCTAGACACTCCTGCTTTTTCCACGAGTTGCTGGCAGGGGCTCAGAACCTCACAGCTAAGTTACAGTCACAGGATCATCATCAAGCTTCAGGTATTTTCTGTCTGCTGAGTCCTTGAGTGCCCAGTCATGGAGGAGACTGTAGTCATAATGCTCCTCGTCCACTAGTTTTAGAAAGGCCAGTCCAGAGATGGCTTGCCACTCTCTGAGTGATGGGATACGGATTTCATTTATTTTTTCATTTCCTGGGACAAAGCCGAAGAACTTCTTTACATGCTTCATGGCATAGAGCTTGGAGTGCTGGTCTGTTGCTTCATCAAAGAGCTCCTGCTCATTATGGACATAGCTGGTCCAGTACCTGAAGTGCAGGAAGCTGAGTGGGGAAAAGCAGCTTGCCAGGCAGTAGGACAGGAAGACAGTGATGACAACCACAGCAATCAGAAGCCATCCAGCCACCTTCCAAAAGCAAACAAACACTATCACAGCTGCAAGTACCCACAGTAGTACTTTCTGGGCATAAAAAATAAAAATCTAATTGAATCTTTACTTGCTTTTCCTGAATAAGATTACCAGAGGATTAACATGGCTTGTATCCATTGCCATCAAACCCAGTCCTCGAGTACTGGGGACAGCCATGTAATAAATACATTTCTTCCGATCAAGTTTAAGGAAGCCCTGATGAATAGTTCAAGGATGTTGCCCCTACAGCTATTATCTAATTCCTAGCTCAAGTTACCTTATGCCATGTTAAGGAACAATTTTCCTTGAAGTAATAATCTTAATGTTCCCCCTAGCATCTTGCTGGTATATTAGATTCTAGAATCAAGTTTGAGCTAAAACAAAAAATCCAAACACAAACCAAACAGGACTTTTTTTCATGTGGAGCTCTCACAGTCTGAACCCCTTAATCACATTTTTTGTGCTTGTGTTTAAGAAGCTTCCTGCCCTTCTGTGTCTCTTGGACTTTGTTTGTCTTCCTTGGTGGCCCTTCTCAAGAAGGAAGAATGCATCTTCCACTAGCAAGTAACAAACTGGAGGGTCAGAAGTAACTTACCTACTGAATGTTCAATTCCACCTACAGGAACAAAGCAGACTTCACAAAGCACACAAGAAATTTGGCAATCAAGGCAGAAGATACTGATCCTATTTTATCCTCATACATTGCCTGAGGAATAAACTATAGTGCCATTGTTAGATCTGCAGGCAGCAGCTTTCAGAGAAGAAACAATGTTGGTTACTCACTTGCGACTGGTACCGGAGCAGGAGGATCACTTCATCTCTTGCCCTGCTCAGCTCTGGTGGAACTAACTGACTACAAGGAAATGCAGCCAGAATCCTCCGGCGTTCACTAATAGTAATGTTAGGAATAGCTGCATAGTAGTACACGGAGACATACTCACTCGCAGCACACACATAGTAGGAACCATTTATCAGAGTGACTGCTAGCCATGTCACTGGAGCAACCAGAGCTCTCCCAGTGATGCTGCACAATACAAAGCAGGTCAGCTTGCACTGCAGTAGCTGATTCCATGTGCTCTCTACCAGGAGAGGAGACCTCTTGCCTGTAACGAGCCTCCAGGTCTGGTTGTTCAGAGCATAGCCAATGATGAGAAGGATCAGTGCAGGAACGCCTAGGAAGGCCAACCCGTAGATGAGGTTCTGCCCCACATGACAGGGACAACTGAACGTAAAGAAAGAGAAGAGCTGCTGCCCACCAATTGTCAGTATTGCAATTATAGCATTAGCAATAACAACCTCTTTGCCTTTCAGAAAGGTTAGCCACTTTGGAAGGAAAGCCATTTTAGATCTCACTATTTACCAAATAGGAACTCTTGCATAAAGTTGCTACTAGCTTTTAATTATAGTTAACTGATACTAATGATAGACTAGAACAGAAAGACAACAATCCCAATAATTTAAAACACAAAGCGACATCCAAAAAAACCACTAACACAACAACAATAGGAAGTCTACTAGTCCTTCTCCTCCAATTAGTTTCTGATTCTGCTCAGTAACAGCTATTGCCTTGTTTACTAGCTTTTATCTACTTGAAGATATTCAGTCATGTGTTTTAATTGATCCAATAATTCCTCTCAGTGGTTCAGGGACGTTCAGCATTTAGGGAACTGTGAGCTCTACCAGCTCCTTGCTAATTGTCTGAAACTACCAATCAGTCCTCTCTGCCTGGTGGAGGACAGGCACTGCTACCAAACTAATTACTACATGGCCAGGGTTAATTGGTCAGCTGTTTTCCAATCAGTGGTAATTAGCAGAAGCATGGCATGAGGTTAGGAAAAAAGAAATATTGAAAAAAAAAGTAAAAGGGATTTTTTCAACTATTCTTCATTTAAAAAAAAACAACTCACATATCATTTCACTTGCTGAGGCAAGAAGCTAGCATGCCTCATTTACTGTCAGTACTGAACAATCCTTATACTGTCTCCTTCAGAAAGATTTTCTTTGGCAGTCTGTAGTCTGCTGTTCACACTGTGTCAAGTCATCCTCAGACATGCTTGTGGTAGTAGCTGGCATTTATATAGCATGTTCACAATTTGGATTTTTCGGATTTATGTATGTATCATTATTCCCATGCTGTGGACTGAGGTAGATAGAAATCAGGCATTTTCACAGCTGGTTTCTGAGTAGTGAAATGCATGATCTGGGCTCTCAGTGCCTCTTACAAATCAAGCCTCTTGCAAATCAACTTTGATGGAGGTTCATTTGAAATAAGTCACTCTTGATGATTTTCTCTGGGTTGCAGTTTGCCTAGAGTCCTGCTGTCTGGTAGTTCTGTCCATTGCACACTCCATTCCAATTTGGTTCTGAATATGCAAATACAGGCTATGAGGAAAATTGTACAGATGGCCATATGCAGCTTTCTTTTGCTTGGCAGCGTGATATAATAGAGTCTGACAGCCTCCTCTCTCCCTGCGTGGAGGGGTTGCTAATAATAACTTCCAGCATAAAAAGTAGTTTTAGCACCCATGGTATTTGCTTGGGTAATGGAAACACACTTGTTGCTGCAGTGATGGATTTCCTGTTTACAAGGCAAGACCCTATTCCTTTAGTGCATTTTTAGGATGGACATCTGCTTATCTAATATATGAATGAGGCCCTTGCTCACAAAACTGTGACACTATTACACAAAACTAGAAGTAATAGAGCTATGTGATGAAACATTTAGCAGCACTTTCAGTGCTGCTTTCAGCTACTGCTTTTCTCATCTCTGTTAATAATTTCTTGGTGGTTTGGGCAGTGTAGCACCATGACAGATTCCAGTATTTTCTGAATTTCTTTCAGAAACCAAGTTTTTTTCTATATACATATATATATACGTATGTAACTAGTGATCTTGTATTTTGACAAAATTTGTACCCTTCAGATCCAGTAGAACAAACCTGTGTGGGTCTTGCAGAATTATTTTGAAAATGTGTTTTAGAAGATTCTTTAATTATACATCAGTTCATTTTAAAATTTTCAATTGATTGCTACTGAGCTTTCTTTTGGAACACTTTTTATTTACTAGGGAGGCAGGCTTTCCCACACAACACTTGTTTACTCCAAAAGAACATTAGATGTGAAGCTGAAGAGGTGTATAATACTGAAATATTCATAGTCAGCCTAAGGCTGTTGAGTGATGCAATTTATATAATCAATTAAACAACTTTTTAGAACCTCTTTTTATTTTTTTTGCATTTTCTTTCATGTTGTGCTGGAAAAAGCCCTGCTGGGTCATCGTATTGTGGAACAAATTACAGTGTTGGATCCAATTAAGAGTTTGGGCAGCACATCAAAACCTCTGAGTAGTCATCTTTGCAGAGGAACCTGGTGTCTTGAGTAGACATCTAGTCTCTATCTGATTTGCAGGAGGAGTTAGGACTGAATGCAGTCCAAGATACCACAACTTGGGGTGACAGCCAGCTCACCTCTGAGGCAAAGGGATGCTTGTAGCTGATGTCTGAGGTAAGCAGCAGTACACGGGCAAAACTTTGTCATGTTCTTGCTTGTTGTTTTGCAGGACTCTGTCAGCTAGAATTCACTGCCGGGAATCTCAAACAATGAGTGCTTCTTCCAAGGACATAAAAACTGCTCTTGGAGTAACCTAACCAAGCAATTTCTGGCAACTTATGCTCAAAAATCTTCCCAGATAGGGCACTACAGGAAAAATGGCAGCAGTGGCATTGCTTTCTCCTGAAACATGGCCAAAACAGCATCCACTCTGAGATTTGAGAAAGAGCACTCACTTGTGATGAGGGAGATGTGCTCAAGTACATTGTTCATTTGTTTGCTTTTAAATCGCTCCAAATGCAACATCACCTACCTTCTCAAATTTTGAAAAAATTGAATTTTATGTGCAAGATATTTTACACAACATATATCAAGTTGAAGACAAAAAGCAAACAAAAGCCCAGTCCTATATTGCTCACATTTGGACCAGTCTTTGGTGGGAAATGTATTCTTACTTTGTTTCTGAAAACATTTTAAGATACTAAATGAGTTAGTGACCTTTATATTGCTCTGCACTCTGGAATATTTCTATCTGGGAAAAAGACAGTAGACTACAGAAGAGATCATGTTCTTAGCTCCAGAGGTTTTGGCTTTGCCATAACAGCTGGTCTACTATAAGAGGCAGGGGGCTGGTGCACATGTTTATGCATTCTTTTGAACTTAGGGAGATATTTTGTGTATATTTATTTTCTGTTTAATGGGAAGGGAGGAAAATGTTTTGATGCTCAAACAATGTGCCCCACACCAAGTTCTTGGGGCTGAAGTCAAAAATCCTCTTCTGACAAAAGAAAGGGAGGTGGAAGATCATGCATACTTCCTCACTATTCAAATTACCTTGGGTATATTCTGGTAGGCTTAAAAAAACAGCTGCCAGGTATGTGCCAGCCTCTACACTTTACATGGGGATGCAAAATCAGACAGCAGTTAAAAATTGAGGTGGTTTTGTCCTGATCCTGAAGACATGGTTTCAATCCACCTTTGGCTTGACACTCTCTGGAATTATTCAGTGCTGAGTTTATTTGGACACAGCATTGATCTTCATTTTCTGTAGCATACACAACCTTTCAAAACATATCATATACTCTCTAATACATCACATTATCTATGAGAAGTTACATATATACCTGAATGCACTTACCTTATCACACATTACACCTTCTGCTCTGCAGTGTTCTTTCATGATTGTAGTATTAATAATGCAGGCTAAAATAATTCATCCTTATACTCAGAACTGGATAAATAAAATGGTGTTCACTTATGGGCAGCCTTAAGTGCTTTGTGATGGTTTCACTGCAGATAATTTATGCTAATGATAATCTTTTAGAGCTGTTTTTTAAAATGCTATGCAGTACATTTTCCTACAGAATATGGGATGTCTCTTGCAATAAGAGACATACTTGGCACTTGTGGCCAGTTGGAGACAATCTGGGAAACAGATCCATCTCAGACTCCATTTAGAAATGCAAGTGACTATCTAGAGAATTTTAATGCTGACTTTTCTAATTTACTTACAATTAGATATGGAAAGTACCACAGTATTTTCACTTAGGAAATGGAGTCAGCTTTTACAGGGTTAGAAAAGTGCCTAGAAAAAAAAAAAAAGTGCATACAGTTGTCAACACCGTCTTGTTCTGGGTAAAATGAAAGCTGCTATGATGGCTGTTTTGCTCAGGGGAGGTTAAAAAATGCTTGTATTTGTCCTAATTTTTGTTGTTGACTTATGTCATTATTTTAAACTATCATTAAAAAAAAAAAAAAGGAATTAATACTGTTTATCCCAAATGAGTTTTCTGTGAGTCTGGAGTAATATACACCTGTAATTTTACTCTATCTCTAGATTTACAAATTAATTAGAATCTTGTAACTGCGTGACATTCAGATCAGGCTGCATATTTTTACTTGTTCTACTGGGAATGTATGTGGAGATAAGTCCAATAATGAAAAACAGCTACTAGATTAATTTCTAAATTCAATAGTGACAGTAAACTAGATCTGTACCAAACTCAAACTAACAGAAAAAGGCTAAATTTACCTTAGGTGAAAACAGGAAAAGAAAGCCAAAGCTTCCTGGATGCTTGTAATGGGGATATTTACAAGTAGAAGTAATAGCAGGCTAAGGCTGATGTAAAATCCACTAGAAACATTGGTAATGAAAGTGCTACTTGGCAAAGCTGGCAGCTGTAGCATGTCCTCAGCTTACTCCTTTGGGAATGTGGGTGCTCTAGTTCTATACCACCAGTTTTGCATCTCCAGAGCCACAGTGACAGTAGCACTTGTAACCTGTGCTATTCCTGCCTAGGCAGACGTTGGCTCACTAGACTAAAGTTGTCACAGCTGGTAGAGGACTATTGTTCCTTGAAGTTGAAAATGATGAATTTTTAATTACCTTGTTTATCATTATCATGTAATTGTGATTTTACTTTTCAAAGAGGAAATGTTTCTTAACTCTCCAAACACCAAAACCTGACACGAGCAGCAGGATGAACTGAAACCTAAAAAAATAAGACCTACAAATCTCTTGGGGCTGCCGAGTTTGGCTTCCCATGGCTGTTTGCTGTGTACTTGATGATAATCCATTCTCACAGAAGGATCAGTTTATATTGTGTACAGGGTCTGCCAGTCACATTCCTCCCAAAGGGCTCTGTACACGTAGAGAATAGGAGGAGCATCAGCAGCACTACAGACTGCAGTGAGCATATCTCATGCAAAAGGCAGAAGAGAAGATAAACCTTTAGGAGATGGAACAAGAGAATGCTGTGTGAGGAAGAAACAGTATAACCTGACACACACATCAAGCTTTACACGAGCAACATGTCACGGACTCCGGGAAGAAAGCAGGACAGCCACAAAATAGTAAGATGTTTTTGCTATGCCACTGAAATTGTGCATGGAGAAGGAATGAGCTATTATTGTACTGAAGTGTTTTGTACAGACGTATTTGTGAACAGCTTGAAAGTACAGAAATGATGAGGGTGAGTTTGCCAGTATTAGAGCAAAGGCTTGCTGCCCAGAGCACAAGGGACTGTGCTTGTTGCTGGGATCAGAAGGGTGGTCCTTTCGTACCCCACTGGAGGCAGTAAGTCTCAGGAGTCCCTGCCAGACATCCTTCCTGTTCTTACTTGCTTCTAGCCACAGCACTTGGCAAGAGTGAGCCGAAACTCTGAGCTCTCCAGATCAGGATTTCTACACCTTCGATTACATTCAGAATGTGTCTCCACATCAGGAAGTTAGTCTAAATGTTCTATGGATTCGTTATAACAGATATTACATAAGGTGAGGTACATTTGCTTTTGCTATATATCAGGAGTCAGTTAGGAGATCCTAGGTGCTAGGAGAGTGTGTAGTGGAAAAAAGTCATTCTTTTGGAGAACTTTAGGGCTTGTGGTTGTTAAACACTGCTAACATTAAGTTTCCATAGAATCTCTATTGTTGAAAATGTATAACTGTTTAGGAATATTTTACCACAGATAATCCCCCACCCCATTCACACACACTACCCCCCCCACCTCCAGCCAACAAACAAACAAAACCAGCATCAACAAAAACCAGAAAGATGTGGGCACAAAGTTTCTGAGTCTGGAGTGCATTCAGAAGCAGAAGACTAAGTGCTTCAGAGAAATTTAGGGGCCAAAATAGAAATGTCAGGTAAGTTTATGTGCCTCTGTGTTTATGCAGTCGCTGAATTAAATGCAAAATGAAATCTGTTTTGTGTTTGGACGTTCAATTCTACCCACATCTTTCTTCAGGGATCTTAGAGCCTCAGGGCTTTCCAGGTGGTTAGTGGCGAGTTTCGATGTGTTTGAGCAGTGAAAAAGTTCCAGAAGACTCCAAGACATTATTGTAGCTATTCCTGAAATGAAAAGAATTAGTGGATGACAAAGGTCTTCACAGGAAAAAATTAATTAATTAATTAATTTTATCTTACATACATCAGTTTATGGAAAAAAAAGAAGTCAAATAAATAGATTCTTTCTCCAATAGACTGAAAGAGTGGACAATAATGTTAATTATGTTGTTTCACTGCACTTATGTTTCTCTAAGGCATTTGTCTTATTGCAACTCTGACCTGTTGAGACTAGAACAGTACAGGATCTGTATAATGTCCACTTAATGCATTAAAAATTTGTTTATGAGAATTTGGCAAAGTGTGTAATGCCATTGTAAACAAGAGTTATCACCAAGGTGACTTTAAGATATGGTTCCTCACTACTTAACATTTTGTCAAGTGGCAATAAAGTGGAAACATTTATTAAACTTCAAGCTGTTGATGCAGTGGGAGCAGGAGAAGGCTTTTCTGCCAAGCCATTCTTCCTGTTCCATTGTTTTCATTGGTGTTTACTATTATTTTTCCACTGACTATACATAAAAAGCACTTCTAATATGCCCACATGCCAGAGGCACTTCTGTGGATTAATTTCTGTCCAAGAATTTAATGAAAGCCAACCTAGTCACTCAGGCCTACAAATCAGCTACAACTCCTACTAGATACAGCCAGTTCAACAGTGCCATACGTGTGACCCAGTACGATCATGACTTCAAGGGGAGAAGGGAAGATTACTTTAATCCAGATTGGTGAACAGCTAAGGATCCCAGTGTTTCCAAAGCTTTCTATACTCCTTTGTCAGGTGGCTGTAATCCTTGCCCATCTCTACAGTCTTGCTCATCAGAAAAAGGTGCACCAACTACATCTTCTGTACAGAGAAACTCAAACATTGTCTCTTCATAATGGTTACCTGTGCTTCAGCCAATCTTCCTAAATTATTCACACCAAGTACAGGATTCATTTTGTTTAATGTTAGCCACCTAAATTATAGGTGACTACTTTCAATTGCCTATCATTTCATTACAAATTAAGGAGAGGAATGTTGTGAGGAGCTGGGTAAACCAGATGTCAATCCAATATACTCAGTTACCCTCTGAAGCCACTTCATTCCTTCTGCACCACCATATTTCTAGCTTTCAGAGGGTTAATATTGAAAGAGGTGGTATTTCATCCCAATAGTGACAGAACTGTGATGCTCACATGGAAAACCTAAAGCTGAAGTATGATAAAAAGAGAATATTTGGTATGGCAGCCCTGAGGATAGCAAGCCATAGGCCGGTATTTCATCTGATTTGGCTGTGAAACTCATTCCTGCCAATGTGGTTTTTATTTTCCTTTAAATTTACATTTCAGTGCATCAAATCATCTTTCCTTCATTTTGCTGTTCATTAAAAAAAAAAAAAAAGAATTGCATGAACCTTTGCTGTTTATTCCCCTATACTCCTTTAATTATTGTAATACTAACATTTACATAGCAATTCATCCACTTTCTCAGCAGTTTACTTGTTATACAATGACCTTGATGTTCTGGAACTAAGAATTTAGAAATAAATATTTTCTTTCTATATATACTCACATATATATATAACTATTTCAGGAGAAAATCCTCTTATTCTTCTAATGAATGAAAGAAAACCTAATGTACTTTTATTATATTGTAGAAAATAATAAACATTTTCATATAGGCCTATACAGTTGTCTATATTCCTCAAATCACAAGTGAGTATATCTTCTCAGTCATATCAATCAAGTGAAATCATTTCTGTGTCAGAGACCATGTCCAGCACCATGTGCCATATAGAAGAATTTCTTCGGTCACCATTTTCTGGTAGCAACTGAGTGACGGAGCAGTTGGTTATTCTGCTGTTAACCTCAACTTTTAGTATTGTCCTGCAATGTGTTGGAAACAATTCAGATAATTTTGATGACACTGTGCTGAGTCACTTAGACCATTCAGCACACCCCTGCTAACCATATATGCCTGCAGATAAACTGCACAGACAAGTGATAGTTGTAAGTCTGGGCCAGAAAAGGTTACCTAAGCCTACACTGGAAAAGGTAGACTCACTGAATGAAGGGGAAAACAAGTCTCTATCTGTATGAAGTATGGGTTGAAATTAACTTAGTTATAATGTTAGATAACTAACACAGATAAATTCTCTAAAACAAATCAGTGTTTTCAAATCTGGATAATCAAGTATTTTTCAGAAAGTATAGGCTTTTACCCTCAGGCCACATTAGCAGTGATGCCTATTTGCTTGCTTATGTGTGGTGAAGATACTATCACAATGAGTCTTTCTGGGTATTTGGAAGGCTGGTGTTGGCAGTAATTTAAGTTATGGTGCTTCTGTGTGGAGTCAGGAGTAGAACTCTGTGGTCCTTTTGGATTCCTTCCAACTCGGGGTGTTCTGTGATTACTTGTAAAGATTTGTAAAGATGAAATGTCAGTAGCACTGAATCTTTTCGTCTTTGTTTTTTTGTTATTCTTTATACCTGTGCTGAATTACAGAAATTTTCCATTATTCTGAGCTTTTTTTTTTTTTTTTGATTTACTCATTTTTTGGAAGGAAAGCAGCTGATAATCTGAGTCAGATCAATCATACTTTTGTGAAGGAACTGGAATTTACTGTACACTTTTTTTATTGTAAAATGACAAATATCTCAATTCTTCATGTATTCTTCCTGAAATTAAATGCTTGTAATTATGTTTTAATGGCATTTTGACAACATTTATCCATCCAACATTTATGTGTGCTTGCAGGATGCAGGAATGTATCTGATGAAATTAGCTATATCCCAACAAATGGTTTTTTTGACAAACAAAACCCCTGTGCAGACTTAAGTGATGACCAAGTCAAGCTCTGTCATAGTTGTATTTCACTGATTACATGTCAATGGACAGAAGCTTCTTTATTAATGTAGATGGTAATTTTGTTTATCTTTAATATAGTAGCAGCTCAAAAAAAAATTGATTATAATTTGTTTAGTTTTCAATTTCTAACTTTATCTTGCAGAGCAGAGAACTTTTTGTGCTCACATATGGGGCTTTGGTAGCTCAGCTGTGTAAGGACTATGAAAAAGATGAAGACGTCAA
Organism: Odontophorus gujanensis; assembly: GCA_013399175.1. Classification (NCBI taxonomy): domain Eukaryota; kingdom Metazoa; phylum Chordata; class Aves; order Galliformes; family Odontophoridae; genus Odontophorus; species Odontophorus gujanensis. The sequence continues at coordinate 17,987 of VXAB01003756.1, read as the reverse complement.
CAGCTGTTTAGACAAAATGTAAGTACTGCATTAAATATTCAGCTTCCTTGATAATGCAGTTTGACTATCTCTACACTACCATTCAGCTTTATGTCTCCTGATTTATGGTTTCCAGCACTGTCAAGGATTACAGATGACATGGGTGTAAGGTTAAATATTCCGTTATTAGAAATAACATTAATTTGTGAATTATGATGAGCAATTAATCTTTAAATTTCAGAAGAAAAGTGTCAGATTTTTTTTATTGTTTACATTTGTTCTTTGTTAACCCTGTGATAAGCTAGTCAGTAATACAGACTTCTAAATTTCATCTATTTCCATGTACTAATTTTCAACTTCCATATTAACTCTTCTTTTCCGCTCCTTAACATCCATGTCACTTCAAACTACTCAAACTTTTTACTTTTCACAGGTGTTTCCAAGTTAACATAGAATCCTAGAATGGCTTGAGTTGGGAGAAATCTCAAAGATCATTTAGTTTTTATCCCCTTGCTGATGGCAGGGTTGTCAGATACTAAATCAAGCACCAAATGAGATTGCCCATGGCCCCATCCAACCTGTCCTTGAACGCAAGCAGGGACAGGGCATTCACAAGTTCTCTGGCAGCCTGTTAAACAATGCATTTATGTATCCACTGTTCATGTGTCCTTCCCTCACCTAGGCTGTACTGTGATTTTCTGACTTAGACACTAAAAAGTAGTTGTATTGCAAAGTCATAGGCATTTGTTTTAGGTGACCCAGTCAATAGACAGCCTCCTCCTAGGGTCAACACCCTTCCTTGAGGGTATAATTCAGATCTCTCACCTGGGTATTCTATTGTCTTCTGAATGCTTTACTCTTAGTCTAAAAGCTTACAGTGAGGCTATAGTCCAATAGTTGTCCATGGAAGTTGGTAAAAAATCCTTCATCTGATAAAGAAAAGTAATTTATTCACAAACTGAAGAGGCAACATCCCTCAAATGGTTATTTTCTTTTAATCCCTCATTGAGCTCTAGAATAAACCACACATTAAAAAAAAAAAAAGTAAACAAACAAACAAACAGAACCATACAAAAATAAACAAATAAATACATAAATAAACAACCACAGACTTCTTTCTGATACTATGACAGAAATTAGAAAAGGGTATTTTTGAAAGATACGGTGTGGAGATATATTTTGTTCCTTGTTGTTTTGTTCTCATACCTGTTTCAATAAAATCTTTTTGTTTTTCTCTGTAAATAGAAAGACATGATAAAATATTGACAGGTTTCATTGCTGCAGTATGAACAGTTTTAGTACTGTGATAATAGAAACACTCCCATATTTATTATTCTTTTATCTTTGCAAACCTAATGCATGAAATTTGAAAATAGTCTTGTGCATCACTAATGCACGCCTTGCTAACTGTTGATTACTTATTTACCAACCTTATTGATATTGATACTTAAGTGATAAAAATTTCATCATTTTTTGATGCATAGCATACTGCAGTTTTGAACCTCATGCTGCCAAAACCACATTCTGTCTTGTCACAGCATTGAACATCAAATCACTCTTCAGCTTCTTGTCAAAGTTGTATTACAAAACCAGTAAGAAGCTCCATTGATTGCAACCTGCTTTGTTGAAGGTGTAAGACCTCTGCCTTACAGGAAGAAACTAAAAATATCCAAATATATGAACATGTGAAAATCCATAAAATAATTTCTGACTTTGTTCCAATTTTTTTGTAACGTTCCTGTGATCTACCAACTTCTGTTAACACTTACTTAAAAGTTAGGAATTAATATTTGTTTAATGAAAACTTTCATTAACTTCTGTCTTTTTTTACTTTACTTTTACTTCTCTGAACTTGTAGTACTGTAAATACTAAGTAAAGGTAGTGCTGTACTGAAACTGTCTTTACTTCCCACTTCTGGATTCATTCTGCAACTATTAGATAAAGGGAGAAAACATGTTAGAGGAGAAGAGGGGATTGTGAAGGAAGAAGAAAGACAGAGATTAAAGGATAAGAAAATAAAGGAAATAGATATTTGCTGAAGTCCTTCCAGTGCAGGTATGAGTGCTGTGACTGAAGGGGACAGTTCTTCTCGACAGAGGTGGTGTGTGATGAACTCTGGGGATCATACAGGAATGGAGAAAATCCTATCCTATGTTGTCCTTTAGTGATAAAACAGTGTAAATCAGCCTTTATTTGTGTATTATTTATATATATTATATTCATATATATTATTTCTCATTTAAATAAATACACATATATGCATGTGTATGTAGAGAATATTACCCTTGCTGGGGATATCATGCTTAAAGGAGTATAGTTCCCCATACAACTACATGAACTACATCCTACTGTGCTGTAAAATATGGCAGAAAGAATCTATACTAACAAAATCTGGTGTCTTCAAAGCCATCCATCTGGAATCATGCTTGTTTGTTTGTTTGTTTTTAAACGAGAAAGCACACAAAACAGATTGAGAGGATGATAGGTGGGAAATCTATCCCTTTTTTGAATGTTAATTCTCTTTGTTCTCCTTCTAGGGGATACGGCATTGGCATAAGACTGATAGATGACTTTTTAGCTCATTCAGATGTGAAACGTTGTCGCAGTTATTCTGAAACTGCAGATATGATTGCACAGGTAATTAAGATTTATGTTCCTTAGAGCTTTGTTATCCTCAATTGTCTTAGCTTTTCCTTCACTATCAGTTTACTCCAGAACAATATTACTTACATTTTTTACTATATCAGAATTGTCTTATCTCTGCAATCATACCCATTCTACAATTGCGTGAAATATAGCATTTATCTACAATTTCACTTCAGCTAGCAGCTCACGGAGTTTCTTCTTGAGAGAAGATTCCTAAAGCACCAAAACATTCCACAAAAATTGTGATGCTTAGTGAGATAAGAATTTTAGAGTTGGTTATGGTAAACCCACAATGGTAACTTTGCTACTGGGTCATCTGAACCACAGAACTGATCCTTTCTGTTCTTTACATACCAACTAAATTGTCTAAGTCTTTGGTATCAGTAACTGTGGGATACAAGTTGTGATTGGTTGCTGACCCCTGTCCTAAACTGACCTTAAAGTCATTCATTAAGTAATAGCTTAATATAAGCTTATAATATAAGTTATAATATAATTAATATAATTATATAATTATATTATATATTATAATTAATTATATTATTAATTATAATAGAAATTATAATATAAGTTTATGAGGTAATATTAAGTTATTCTATGAATCCAGTCTTTTCTACTAGCCTGTCAGGTGTTCTGCCATTAGAAGAGTTAAATGTTTATTTTTGTTTACTACTGCTTAAGCTGATTTCTTCTGCTGTTTCCAGAGAATCTGATGAACAGCAACAAAAAAATTCAGTTTTTACTAAACTTCGAATTGTATATTCCCTCAATTTTTATTTTCTAGGTTAAACAATTTGTAACAATTCCTAAAATTTGGTATTTCTGCCGTATGAACCCTGCAGCCTATCCATAGTTTTCTCAGATGTTTTTTAACTGTAGAATGTTAATACTATGAAGAAGCTGATGAATTTTCTGCAAAATGAAGACTCAAGGTCAGAAGACTCCCAGATCTAAAGATAAATAAACAAAGAAATCAGGAAAGGTACTTCTACCCTCTTTGATGGAAATTTCCCTCTTATCGAGTAATCTTTCACACTCCTAGCAGACGAGAAGATCTAGAAGGAAATTGAGTAATAGTATGGAGGTTTGATACAGCTTTGACACAAGGGTAAGCTTCCCCAAGGAAGCTTGAAGAGAAATCCGTAGGAAGTTTTGCCCTCCTAGACTGCTGGGTCACTGTAAAGGAGATGGTAGTTCACAGATACGGAGTTGGCTCAGACCTAAACGCACTCAGATCATTGCACATGATTCCTTCTATCTTTGATGATTTTCAGTGTTGTCAGGGAAGATATGCCTGAGCTTTCCCAGTTGGAAAAATTAACCACACTTTATAACAAAGAATGGTTAGCTAAGTGGTCATTTGCTGAAGTGGAGAGATGAGGGCATGAACTAATTGAACTAAGATTCATTTCTATGGACTTGTTTTGGGAGATGGAAATATGCCTGGCATACTTTTTGAGAATAATGTAAGGATTACCATCAGCTAAATGTGATGTTGACTACAGAGCTGTGAGGTACCAGGCTTTCTATCCAGTGAACATGTGCATGCTAATAGTGTAGATATTTCTTACATCAAAGAGCATCTGGGTAGTAACCAGGTGGTGTGTGATCCTGCTCACATCCATGTGAAACCATGCCACACCATGTCAGAAATACCTAAGTTACCTCTGACTGTAGTGGAGGGACGAAATTTGTATTATAATTCCAAAATGCTTGTTGCATGGGAACTGACAGCTATCACAGAAATAGAGATAGGACGTTCTTTGCAGTTCATTCTTAGGCAAAGCTGAGCCAGGGTAGAGGATCCATGGGAGGTGCTGAGGGAAGCTGAATGAAAAATGTAAGGGAAGCAACATTTCAATCACTGTATTAAAACATGTCTCATTAGAAGAAAGATGCCAGCCTGCAAAATCACCCTTGTTTCACTTTTGCGTTCTTCAGCTGTTGTATGTTCTCTCTGCATCCTCATATGCATGATAGATTTGCAGATTCTTGCATTTCCTTGTTGTTTCCTTATGTAAACTGTTGTAGTATAACTGAACCATCATTGCCCAGTACAGAAGATTCGGAAACAAAATACAGTGAGAAATCAAGGAAAAATTTACTGTTACCCTTTTGGTATAGGATGTACTTCAAAGGGCAGTTAATGAGAGAAAACTTTACTCAGAAAGATTGGGACAAACTTTTAAGTGCAAAGTCTCTTGAAAATTTATTTTTAGCAAACTAGAAGAAGAGTTCTGTGGAAAGGGTATATCCTTTCCAAAGCAAAATATGAGTTGGAAAATATTAACACACTTCTTTGGCAAAACATTTTTGAATCAAAATTAAAATGCATTTGTCTGACACACATACCAACAAAACGTGCAAATGACACAGAAAATAACTGTTGAAGTTGCTGGTTCAAAGTTGAACAGCTTTTTACAAGTTCTCTTTAACTCTTCAATAACAGTGTTCTAAGCAAGGAAAAAAATGCTGAAATATTTAACTCCACTAATTCTTGAGGATGAATGTATAGAGTAAAAACAGTTAAAAGGTTAAAGGAAGGCAGTTAAGCAGTTAAAAGTACTCGAAACCAAACATCTGTAAACACAGCTGTTATCCTGCAGTCCTTTGAAGAACAAAGAAATCTGTAATATCATGCCACGGGTGTTCACTGCAGAAAGTTTCCATGTAGATGCAAAGAGATGAAAAAAAGACAGAGTGTATAGTGAGGAGTACATAGCCAGCTTGCCATACATAATAAATAAATAGTGGAGGAGAGGTATACCTAAGGCAGTCTTTCTCTGTGATTAGGGCCTTAAAACTTCATACGGTGATTCAGACTGCAGAGCCTGGGATTTACTGTTATTTTATACTGGACTGGAGGAAGGCCAACATGCGCTGGTGATCAGCCAAAATAAGTCCTTCCACACTGAGTTCACATGGTGCTCATTGGCTCCTTGTATTGATGCTGTGACTTTGCATAGACTAAACAGGCCGCCTAAAGCCAGTCTTTATGCTCACTGGCAAATTGGCATAAGAAAGTTGGAACCAGCTGAGGAACAGTACCAAGAGAAAAACTCAGCTGATGAAGTAACATCTAACACTGGATTCAGAATTCAGAGTCTGTACCAGTGCTCTATTGCACTGAAAACCAGACACTGGTTTTGCATAATTTCCGTGCAAGTTGTATTTTCCACTAGGAATTTTAACAATCGAATTTTGAAACATTTGTCATACCATAATACAAAGCCCAGCTGAAACTAAATCAAAACCATATGAGGGCACGGCACGTTTAACTAGTTATTGTGCTTGTAACTCAAACTTGTTTGAGCAGCAGGTGTGTAATATAGCAGAAAAAAGAGGTAAGATAAATTAATTGAGAAAAGTCAGTTCTCACTGAGGGGAAGAAGTGATTATATTGAGGTACAGAATGCAGAGTAGCAAATGACCAGATTCTTCCTGTTTATTTGTGGACTCATATTTGACAGGCATCAGAGGTAATGCAAAATCTAAGTTTTCTGAGAGAAAATGCTGATTCTGCTTTTTTTTTTTGTTGTTCACTTTGTTTTTGACAGTATTGAAAATGATCTTCTGTGATGGCTGCTGAACTTGAATTCAGTGACAGTGTTGATATAAAACATCTTTCTTGATAGCTGCTTGAGGAATAGAGTTAAATTTGCCAAAATCAGATTCTAGCTGAAAAAAATAGGCCAAACTGGATTTTATTTTTGTCTGTTTTGATAGAAGTATTCCAAGAACCACATTGCAATTGTATTAAATCACAGACGTTTTGGAAATACAACAGTTAGAATAACACAGTCCTGGGAACAAAGTTTAGTGAGGTACTGAGACTAATCAGGCACATGTTGTAGCGTTGAGCATTCAGCAGCTGAACTTCATGGTGGAGACCATGCTACCAGGCACAGGGAAAAGGGAATGCAGAAGCAGTAGCCCACTGCAACTGGCTGGCCAAAACCACCAGATATTTTATGCTACAGCACTGTTAAGTGCGGACTGTCTTTCAGCAGACCAGGATAGAAGGCTGATAGCCGCAGCCAGCATCTCCTCACACTCTCAATACCAATTACTTACAGCATGCAGCAAAGGAAGGGAGAGAAGTGTGCACCTCAGTTCTGTCATTCTGTGAAAAATGAGTGGGCCACACACTTCAGATATTTCTATGCAGAACTTTGAGCTTTCTCCCGTGGAAGAAAAGATTGTCCAAACTGGAGGTGGGACCCCTCGGTCCTCCCACCTTTCCCTCCTCTGCCACATATGCTTTAACCTCTGTGTACCAGCTCTTACTGAACAGTAGAGAACTTATCCTTATGTCAGCCCAACTTGTTCCTCACATTTACAGATCAGCTCATTAATCTACTTAGTGCCCTCCCTGTTTCATCCTTGCTTGCTTTGGTTTTCTGTGGTGTTGATGAGGTAAACAGAGAGCTTCGGGAAAAGGAAGTTTAGCAGAGCAGTAGCAACGTTTTTTCTCTCAGTAGGCCTGAGGTAAAAGCCTGCATTTCATTCTTTTGGAAGGACTGAGAGGAGTTTAGTCCTTCCTTTTAAACTGCATATTATAAAGATCTTCATCTTTGGCAGGATACAGAATCCGAGATCAGTACAAGATCAGTAGGGGACTGATTGCATAAGTGTCAGAAGAAAATAATTAAAGAGAACAAATCAAAGGGAATCATAGAAACATTGAATGGATTGGGTTAGAAGGGATCTTAAAGTTCCAACTGCCCTGATATTCCATGAATAAAGCTTAGTTTTTGAACAGTTTTCTGAGATCAGAAGACCTCTGATATGGGCTTTTAAAAACAGCATCCTTTCAGTCCATTGTAATCACACATTCCATTACATACTCGGAGCTTCACCCATGATCCTATTGTTTGCTACCATGAATTTAGTGAAGTGAAAGGCTGTGGTTCAGTGACAAACCTGCAAGTCTGTCTCACTGTTGTCAGGCATGCCTCCTATTGTGACTTTCGTTTTGGCGGAGTTGCCTCTATGTACACTGAGGTGTGTATCGTGGCCTAAATCTGCTGCAAAGTGAGGCAGCTGGGACAAAACAAAACAAAACAAAAAAACAGAATAACATTTAATCAAAGATCACAAAATCTTCTAAATGTGCATAAAAAAAATCTAAGCAGATAGTGGAATTAGCTACATTAAAAAAGCAATGGTCTGTAAATGCAGATAGATTATTTTTTTCTTCTTAAGAAACACAGTGAGTATGGGAACAGCTGGATAGTGTTGTTTTGTTGATAAGAGCCTGATTAGAGCTGTGCAAAACTGTGATTCTTTGCAGACTCAGAGAGACTACTCAGAGAGACTAGCAGTAAAATTGTGCATAAAAGCCTGCCCAGTCATTCCAGGGAGAGAATCTTGGCAGAAACGTGACACTTCTTTTATACAGCATTTGCAAAGGTTCAGGTACCCTATATGAGAGCCATGTTGTACATTCCCAGCTTGTGAGTTGGAGCAAAAGTCTGTGGAGTGACAGGCCCTCTTTCACTGCAGGCGCTGTGCCCCACATTCATGGCCTGCTTGCATCTCTGGCTCCAGACATATTCTACATTTCTTATGATATAAAAAATATGAAATTCTGCCCTCTGCAAAAGTATTTTCTCATCTTTAAACATGGAATTTTCTTCCAAGCCTTCTGTGATATGCTGGCTGCAGGCCTAGTGTTGCTTGGTGGTTCTATGCAGCATCAGAAACAACCTTCAAAACCATTGGTACCTAAAATTTTGACTGTAAGAGTTGTCTCAGCAATTACCCAGCATCTCACTGTTTGGTGAAGTCACTGCTCCATGCCCCCATGGACGTCCCAGGGATAAGGAGGATGGGTTATCAATGAGACTATCAGTGGTGTTCTAGGTGCAATAGGAGACCAAAGACACCGAGATGTCCTGTGTGGCCAAACATCTCTGTGCCTCAAAACCTCCTGTAAGTGGAAACGAGCTGTCAGCAAAACCTTTACTTTATGTGGACTGTCAGAAAGCCACACACTTCTTCTGTTACTGTATACACCCGTTGCAAATCACATTGCATTGTGATAGCCTTTTGATTTATATAGGACAGGTGTGCTGTTACACCTTTAACATAGGAGATTGTCCAAACCCTCTCGTAAGTCATTATTCAATCAATCCTTTTTGCTGTTGTCTTTTGATGTGGAACCAATGACATCAGCATGGCATGAGCCTGAATTGCCAGTGAGGACTGCAGTCTTTTCACTGTTGTAGAGAAGTAATTTCATTTCATCAAAAAAAAAAATGCAGTTATGAAACTGGGAGGGAATGTAATCATGAAGAAAAGGTCCACTGTGAAAAAAATAGATATAGATGAATGAAGGTAGAAGTATGCTATATTAGCAAAACAGAGAAAGACTGAAGATAGGTGACCTATGGTATTTCCCTTCTGTCTACAAAGTCATATGTTGTCCCTCTTTCCTCATTGTCTTCTTTCTGACCTTCTTCAACTAGTCTGTGAATAGTGCTATAATGCTGCTCACTATTGCTGAAAGAGTGAAGCTGGGAAGCATCTTCCCATGCCTGAAAAGCTGGCAGGGGGATAACTTCTGGCTTCCTGTTCTCAAAAAAACACCTCAAGTTTCGCTCACTCAGCTTGGTGGCATACAGCTGGAAGGTCTGCTCCAGTTGCTCCTTCTCCTTCTCAGCATACACCTTCCAGAACATCAACTGGAGATGGCTGACTTTCGACTGGCAGCTGGCACAGCAAGTAGTTAGCAGGGAGAAAAGAGTCATAGCCACTATCACACACCAGCCTAAAATCTGGGAAAACAAAAGAAACAAGCCTCAGGTTAAAGTGAAAACACTATACAAGAATGTCTGATAGAGTGACTGTGCTTTGTATAGGGGGTCTGCTACCCACTAGGGAAACTACCACAGCCATCTCTTCCCAGTTTTCATTCGTTGTCTGGAATTAATGTTAATGGAGCTGCCAGATCTGAACAAAGAGGAAGCAGAAGTCAGGATCAAGGCTTCTCTGTAGTGTTCACTTTGATGCCACTTTCTCAGGAAAGTGAATGAAGGTTGTTCTTTGGGTAAAACACTAAAAAACATGTTGACTTATACTAGAGGCTGTCTGCCCGCAAAGAGAGCCTCCATTTTAAGGGACCCCATTTATGACAAAGGGAACTTGGATAACAACAGCTGAAAAGGCCAGTGCAAATGCAATGGCAAATTCGGGAACAGATGAACTCAAATCTGCCTCAGCTATAAGACGATACACACAAAAAAAATCTAAGAGAAGTCTAAATGATTGATCAAATAATGCTCCAGCTGAATAGTGTTATTCAGTAAACGGATTGGACCTGAGAGCAAGGAATAGTGTCTGGACAATCTAAGGAGGATTTTGATGAGAATTTATTGCAAAATATAATGATCTGGCATCTACCATCTATTGGATGGTAGATGGGTTTCTGTCTCCTGAAAACATTAAATAGAATCACTCATCAAGAATTAGAATTAAGATATAGTTCTGAATTGTGACTAACTATAAAACACAATGGGTAAGTAACTTTTGTCCCACATTAATCAATCTTTCAAACCATGAATATTTTTAAATGTGTTGTTTTCAGACATCCTTTCATTAAAAACAAAACAACCTCCCTATGTTAATGTAATTTACCTCTCAGGTGTATATATCTTAACATTAAAATCTTGTCACATATTCTTTCTGTCCCCTTCAATTTCTTTTTCTAGGATATTCAGTGAAATCCAATCCATTCCTGTGAACTTTTTTTGCTTTGATGAACCAGCCCTTTGTAGAGGAAAAACATTTTTAATTCCAAAACTGTTTTAAGTCTTCTTCTTGTTCAGTTCTGCAGCTGGAGAGGGCAAGAGAAAAAGGAAATTACAGGTCCATCAGCAGGTCTACCTTGGCACTGAAACAGAGCACAGCACTTTTACACACTGATTAGGAATTGTTGCCATAGTTTCAGAGATACCTCAAGTTTTTTCAGCATCCCTCAAGTTCTTTGTAGCTACTTCTGAGTTTGACCAAAGAACTTAAGGATTTTTTAAGGGGAGGAGCAACTTCCGTGGTTATAGCAAGGTTAGAGGTTAGAAAAATATGTGAGCAATTTTTTTTGTGGGATGACTCCTTTAAGGAGAGCAGAGATGTGGATGCAGGTTTTTCATGCCTAATACCTCTGTCCTTGCCAATAGCTTCACACACCTATTCCGCTGTGATGTGTAACATTTGAAACTTGTTTCCAAATGAAGGAACAAATTCCAGTCTTATAATTTTTAGAGACCCATATGAATTGGAACTGATTTCCCATGCTATGTCTTAATAGGGAGGACACAAGGAGCTGCAATCTGCCTCATGTGAATTCTTGAAAGGATGTCAAAATAATAACTCCTGGTAAATTTTTGTACTTAGCCAACGGGAACATAGAAATTTTCCTCAGGGAAATTGGGAAGTCTGACTAACAATTATTTTAAGGGACTATTATGGAAGAATGATTTTGAACTATTTTATGCATTTTCTTTTCACTTTGTAATAACTAATTATATCCACAGATTTTTGAAATATTGTTGTTTTCAGAAGCCCTTCACTCTTTTGCAGTTTTAAGAATGAATCTATCTATTCCCATGTTATACCCTGAGTCATTGGTCTTTCACTATTTCCTGTGGTGCATACAACTTCAAGTCTTAAGAACTAATTGTTATTTCCTTCTAAAACTCTCAATTAAATTACTTCGCCTGCACTGCAGTCTCTGTCTGCATTCCAGTCCTATGAGGAATGAAAATAAAAACAGCTCTTGGATAGGAAACCATTCCAGATGAATGTAATCATCTAACAAAGACTTACTGGGTCCAGAGAATCTTCTTCCTGACATATGCTGACAGTCATCTTTCCATCATTTTCTATAGCACTTTTATCCCTTTCCTTTGTTTTGGCTTTTCGTCTCTAAGTTTATTTACATTACAAGACAATGAGAACAACTGTAATGCACAAGCATAGCACGCTGTAATCTCAGCCTTGCATTCTCTGGTTTTATTTTTGTGTTTGTTTCTTTTTCCAAGCAGGAAAAAAAGATGCTTTCATCTGGCATCATAAACTTGAGAAATGCAATCAGAAACAAGTTATCAAAACAGTGAGTCACAAATCTGATTTTTCAGTGTTTTCCTACTGCTCATGATCTAAGATTTCCTTATGGTATGTATAATGATATAAAAGTAAGAGATGATTGTGATATGGATTTAGTAGTGTAACAAAGCCCTCAGATAGGGTGACACCGGTTGATTTGGCCTCCTAAACAGTCCAGTGTTATTTGTTTTTTTTTTGTTCAGAGCTCTCTTCTTCCAGAAAGACAGCTTTAAACTATCTGATTTTACTGATCCTTACTACAGAGGACCTTTCCCCCCAACTCCCAGAGACATGTCATGGTTCAAACTGAAATAAAATATCTATTTCCGAATTTGGCAGGGTTGCATCATAACAAAACTTTATGTGTAGCCAATGGCTTTATTTTAACATATTCGACAGATGGATCACAGCAGTAGTGCAAATTGCAATATCCTCTTAAGTTGTTTATCTTACCTGGGACTGTGCCTGCAGCGTTAGCTTGAGTTCCTCACTCTCTGAAAAGGGCATGGTGCTTTTGTCACAGGACACCTTGTACAGCTCCTCAAAGCACTTCACGGATTTGTTGCGGCAAACAGCATCTAGGTAGGCAGGATTTCTCAAGCCACTCATGGCACATTCATAAAAAGTCCCATTGAGCAAAGCAACAGAAAGCCACATCACTGGTGCTACCAGAGCATTTAAAGTGATTTTTCCAAAGACGATGAAGAAATGGCAGATATTCCCTTTGGGGAATATTTTTCTGGGGTTCACCCAGCAGCCAGTGAAGAGCTTCCAGGTCATAGTGTTCAAGAAATATCCAAAAACAAGCAAAATAAAAGCTGGGGAGAAGAGAAAGACCAAACCATACTTGAAGTTTTCATTGCTGCAGGGGCATCTGAAAGCAACAAGAGAAAATGCACGTTCACTTCCCAGTGTCAGCAGAGCCATAACGCTGTAGCCAATAGCAGTTCTCCGGTTCATAAAGAATTTGAGGATTGTTCGGAAACCATCCATGTCCGATACTCACCAAAGAGGTGAAAAACAAAACACTTGTCTTCAACTGAAGCAGCCTGTGGCTGTGTGTTAGAGGAGAGCTCTCCACGGGCGGAACAGCTGCTGTGAACCTGGAGCCTCAGCACCGCCTGGGTGACGCAGTGATCTCACTAAAAATGCATGCATATGGAACCTCTCCACCAGTAGAGCACATGTTGCATATTTATAGTGATACTAACCAGTAGAGGAGGAGAAGCAAATGCCGCCCTGTTTCAAATTCATCCCGGTAGTTTTACTCTTTTTTTCTTTCTTTTATTTCAGTTGTTCTTTCATTTATTCATTTATTTATTTTGGCTGCACACGGAGAACTGAGTAAATGCACTCACCAGTTACAAAGAGTTCCTGAGCTGTGATTATCAAAGTTGCTGGCAATTCAGAGCAACATAGAGCTCAGTATAGAGCTAATGGCCCCAGGAGGGCATAACGGCACCGTGAAAGCACGAGTGATAACAATACAGCTGTTTCTTATGGGGCTGTAAATGCGGGAACATCAAGGAGAGAATCAGAAGCCTTACGGTGTGCTTCTCTGGAGTATCGCATAGCTCCAGATTTGTGATTAAAATGGAACACAGAAGAGACATATCTAGTATGATATCAAGCTTACCTGCTCCTTATCCCTATTTTTCTGGAGCAAAACTGGTCTGCAGGATGTTGCATTCTGAAATTTCTCCTCTGGTATGTGCCCATCAGATTCAAGTGGCTGAGTATCCTCCTTTTGCAGGTGGCTTTCAAGATGTACCTGGGGGTCACCCCCACTGTGAGCTGCAGTAGTGCTGCAGGAAATGAATTCTCCTTAATCCTGGACAAAAACCCATTAGTGGACTTTGTGGAGGAGCTGCCAGCGGAGCGAGCATCCCTTTGCTATTGCAACCTCCTCTGCGGGGTGATTCGAGGTGCCTTAGAGATGGTAAGGAAGCACAAATCCATTTTCTTCATTCTTTATTAATAAGCAGAGGTGCAGAAATGCTATACCTCTCATTCAGATAAGTGATGGAAGCTTAGTAGTATTACATTTCTTTCTCAGATTTAACATCTAAACTGAAACTGAAAGGCTCAGGCTGATCCCGAGGTAAAGAAGCACACAGGCTGTCACACTGAGCACAGTCTCAGCTGGGCTCCTTTGAGGGCTGGTGGGCCAAGGAGACAGATAACAAAAATGGGGGGGTCTGTATTGCTGTGCTGGACTTGTCATCTGCTCCTTAATCCTATTTCATTTTCCTGCATAGTTATTATTGATTCTTTCCATCCTTGATATACTAGGATCAATAAAACTTTCTCACGTCACAGCAATGCCACTGCAGCATCAGATGAAAGAGAGAACAGAATGTGGATGCAGAGAACATAAAAAAAACAAATAATCAGAAGTATACTGGATGACTTTTCAAATCATTAATGGCTTTTACAAAAGAATACATGTAGGCCATAATCTGGATGTCACTGAGCTTTAGAGTCCCTGTGTCGTTTTCTGGAAGGCAACATTTAGGCTGCATTGTGTTTCTATCAATGAATATCTGATTTGTCATATGTCTTATGTTTCAAGAAAGTGAAAGTTGTGTAAGTATTACTACTGTAAACCAGTCTCAGAATTACAGTATATGATAAATATATATATATATATATGATATCTAACCAATTAACAGAAGTATTAGTAACTAAAGGATATGATCAGGAAATCTTGTGATCACAAAACTTTAGAGTACATAACTTTAGTTTTCAGAGCAAGGTAAAACACTGGAAAGATGATTAACATATGCTAATTCTAGTGTACATAGGATTCCTTTCTATTAATTTAGTTTTGAAAGATATTTTTTAAAATCTAGAGATGTGTTCTTTACAAAACCTGTTAAAGAGGGTCCCCTTGTGGTAAGAGAGAGATAAAAAGACTGTTATGCTGGAGGAGACAAACTGAGTGTTTCTTTGCTTCTTCCTAGGTTCACTTGGCAGCAGAAGTGACCTTCCTGCAGGACAGGCTGAAGGGTGATGCTGTTACAGAAATAGGAATTACATTTTTAAGGAAGGCTGAAGACAAGAAAGCAAAAAAGAAATAAATGAAAGAAATACTGAGATAAACCTTTGTTAAAGGGATGTTTTAGACCTTTTGTTTCTGAAGAGGAAATGTGGGGTAGAAATGTTTTGAGTCATCTACACTACTCAGATGTTGGAAGAGATCTGGAAAACAAAGATGAGGTCAGAGCAAAAAATCTTAATCCTTATGGCACAGATGTCAATACAAAAGATCAAAATGCCTTTGCTCTTCATTTTCACATAACCATACTCTTGAGCTCAGTGGATGCTTTTTCTCAGTATTCAGTGCATGCTGGGTGCAAAATATTCATTCAGACACCCTAAAGTTTTCAGCTGAACATGACTGTTTTTCCATTTTGTTTTCTGGTGATGTTTACAAGCATGTTTGGTAAGATATGCTTTACTTTAATGTCTGACTGTGGTTAAGAATAATAAATCATACAATATGCAGTTTCTCACTGTGAGATGCCTGCTTTGGTGTGCAATGGCTTGCCACTCCCTATCCTTTACACTCAGCATCCTGCTGCCTTTCATTGAATCATAGAACCATAGAATCATGGAATCCTTAGAGGTAGAAGGGGCACAACTCCCCTGCAATGTACAGGGACATGCACAGCTAGATCTGGTTGCCCAGGGCCTGATCCAGCCTTGCCTTGAAAGTCTCCCTGGGTAACCTGTTTCAGTGCCTCACTACCTTCACGATAAAAGACTTTTTCCTTTTATCCAACCTAAATCTACCCTCTTTGAGCTTGCTAAAGAGTCTGTCCTCTTCTGCCCTGTAGATCCCCGTTAGATACTGAAAGGCCTCTATCAGGTTAATTTGTGGCCTTCTCCATGCTGAACAGCTCCAGCTCTTTCAGTTTGTCCTCATAGGAGAAGTGTTTCATCCCTTGGATCATTTTTGTGTCCCTCCTCTGAACACACTCCAACAAATCCATGTCTCTCCTGTACTGAGGACTCCACGTCTGGATGCAGTACTCCAGACGAGGCCCCACCAGTGCAGAGTAGAAGGGTAGGATCACCTCCCTCATCCTGCTGGCCATGCTTCTTTTGATGCAGCCCAGGATAAGGTTGACTTTCTGGTCTGCAAGGACACGTTGCTGGCTTGTGTCCAGCTTGCCATCCACTAGTACCCTCATTTCTTTTTTGGCACACTTTTTTTGGCCGCACTCAGTCTTTTCATCCCCCAGGTTGTGTTGGTAGTGAGGGCTGAGCTGAGCTGCCTTGTGAGAGTGCCAAATGCTCAAGTGAGCTCTGAGATATCGGTGTCAGTTTTTCCTTTGATTGACAGGTAGGTGCAATCTCATGGCTACAACTTTTAGACATCCCTACAGATGTGGAGAAGGTCAGAAGGTTGCTGCTGAAGAGTAAGGAAGTGATCAATAAGGTGATGATGCAATGCCCACAAAACAGGGAAAAGAGAAGGGAAACATTCTTAGAAAAATAGTGACAAATAATAGAAAAAGTAGTGATACATACTATGCTACTATTAGTTGCAGATATTATCTAAGCTGTACACATACAGCATTTGCTAGCTGTCTGTGAAATAAACTGCTGTTCTCACCAGCAAACTTGAAAATGTGCCTTGTAGTGCCTTTTCAGGACTTTTCTTTCATTTTACTGAGGAGTATTGTCTCCATGTGTCCCGTGGGCAGCTTTGGTAATAGGACTCTGGAAGTTGTGGTTGGGAGTAGAATATAGTGAAAGCCCACCCTGGTACAACTGAGAGGATGAAAACAAATTCAGACAGCATTTTCACTGGACCTTTTCATCAGGGATACAAGTAAGGCATAACTTTTTCTCAGATACTTTCAGTCTATCCTGAACAATTTTACTATGTCTCTATGGTAAAGCCTGGCCCCACTGAGCCAAGGAACATCTTGCTGTTGTTTTCAGGGGCCATTCCTTCCTTTCAACTTACAACATTCCAGAGGATATTTATTGCTTCCTAGATGTCAGTGAACAATTGAATTCTTTAGTAGGAGAGGTAAACTGAAACATTTTAAGCATAGCTGTGCTTCCTGTAGGCACAAATAACAAATTGGATAGTAGTTACTGTCAAGACCAAACTCCAAACAACCCTGAGAAACATACAGATGTTGCAATGTTTGAGATTCCTTCAGGGTAAATTAAGGCGAAATGACACCAAACAATCAGTTAAATGTTTATTTGCACCCTACTATGAACTTAGATTTATATACCTTTACCATATCAGCAATAAACTAGGATATATGCAATTAAATAGGATGATATGGATAATGTAGCACTCTAGTATGACTTGAAAAGAGACAAAGAAAGAGGAAGAGAAAGACACAGAGATATCACCACCCTTGGATCCAGCAATCTCTCAATAGTCAGGGTGGTTCCTCCAGTTTGACGCAAACCCAAACTTGTCAGCCTTCTGCCTTCTATGTGATTGTGTCCCCTTCTCCATGTACTAAGGGGGAACTCAGTCACTAGTTGAGCACGTCCAGTACTTCTTCAGAATGCCCCAGAAATGAGTCTGGGTTCTCAAGTGGTCATCAGCCCCCCTGTAACATTGTAATTGAGTTACGGCTTTATCTCTGTGCAAGAAAAGTTCAAGATTTAGAATATTTGGAAAATGAGTTAGTGGGTTGAAGGTTCCAGGGGGTCTCACTCTTCTCCCGGCTGCTGATTGGCCATCTTTGGCACACAGGCATAGTTTGGGAGACGTCTCCCTCCCCCACTAAATTTCCAAGTAATAGTTTGCTGTCTATAAAGACAGGATTTCAGGGAGGTGTGAAAGGACAGCCTGCATCAAGCAGACTGACTCATTTCTTGTGAATGAAACGCTCTTAAAAAGAACCTTAACTCTATCATCCCTCATTCAAAACTAGTATCAGTTTCTTACCATTTGAGGTTCTTCAGTAAAAGCATTGCTGATGCCTAATTGGGATTGCAGATTTATAACATTCCTACAGCTGTTCTGTAAAAATCTGTTCATGTATGCTACCATGGTATCCATAAGCCTAATGCTAATTTTCACTTCAACTCCATTCTGGATCAAGTTAAACAGTCTATGTGGTGGTTAGATCCAAGGGAAGCTTAGGTACTGACGACAGCCAGAACTCCACGTGTAGTATTACATAAGTAGTAAATATATATGTGTCAGATAAAATAGAAATCAATATAAATGGACTATAATCTGGAACTTTAATGTGTGGAGAGCTTAGTTGAA